>SZWC01001332.1:4014-28763 GCA_023375785.1 Penium margaritaceum
TGAGGTGCATGGAACGATCTCTTGACCCCCCGGCATGATTGCGGTGTGGTCAAGGATGCTCACTTAGTCTCTGCTGTTCTGCTTCGTTGAGGCCGATGTAGGCTGACGAGGGTGATGACTGCTACAAATTTTCAAGGTGAAGTCGTTGCATACCCCTCCAGCCAATGGTCTCTTAGCTATTGTGGAGGAAGTGCTCCCACAGACATGCGGTCGTATCCACAAGGGCAGAGCGTAACCCGCTTAGGACTCGAGGGTCATACCAAACAATGGCAGAGCGTATCCTCGTTCCTTGTCCGTGGAGAGCAAAAGTGGACCACGGGTCCAACCCGCGTCCCGTCTCTCACAATGCGTACCTTGGTCCAAGGTGGACCGACGATGATGTAGATGGAGCAGTGGTTTCTTGTCTGTTGCGGAGGTACGTGCTATGTGAACTGAGCGGTGGTACAAAGAACCAAGTTTCCCGATCAGTGTGGGCCCATAACCCTTTGTCACTCCGCACATGGCCACGGTCTAGAGTAAACGGCGCCGACAGGCAAACCGCCGACCGCCCTTGGTATTTCAACCAAGGTAGAGATCACCCACGGAGTGGTGTTTCCACACCAAAGGTTCACTTAGCTTGTCCCAACCGTGGCCGGAGAGTGTTCCAAACTCTCACCCAACTGGCAATGCTACACACCGAAGTGTGCACTTGCACTTGTTCTTTACCCTCTTTCTTGGTGGCCAACAAGGGATTAGTTTTCTCCCAAGTCTCAAGAGTAAGAGATGATATATTATCACATGCAAATGACAGGCCTTATATAGTCTCTGGTCAGTGCTCCTAGTGGCTCCTTGGAGGGGCCTCCCCCAAGGCCACCCTAGACAGTGTCATCAACTTTGATGACATGGCACCCGGAGTGACCGCAAAGTGGCGCTTGATCCACCTTGGACCTTAGAAGCTTCTAGGAAGCTTCCTTGGCCCTTTTTAGTCATAAAGAAAATTTGGTCCTCGGGGGATTTGACCCAAGACCTCTCGCTTGCGAGACGGTGCCTTCACCCACTAGGCTGTGGGAACTTGTCCTAAGGAGCATGCACTAGGTAGACTACCAAGAGTAGACTAAGGGGACTTACTCCATAAGGGTGAGCAGTGTATGCCTTGTCTCTCTCAGCCTCTCTTGCATGTCGCTGGGGGACTTGCGCTACAAGCGCAGTGCATACCGAGTCTAAATCTTCCGCTGATTGGACCAAGGGCATACGCAGAACATAACAGCACCTACCTGCACCTGCACCAACCTGCATCTACCTATACCTGCACCAACCTGTACATGCAGCAACCTACACATAACTGCACTTGCACCAACCAGCATCTACCTGCACCTACACCAAAGCACACCTACTTGCACCTGCACGAACCTGCAGCTACCTGCACCTGCACAAACCTGCACCTACCTGCACCTACACCAACCTACTCGTACCTGCACCTGCACCAACCTGCACCTACTTGCACCTGCACGAACCTGCAGCTACCTGCACCTGCACAAACCTGCACCTACCTGCACCTACACCAACCTACTCGTACCTGCACCTGCACCAACCTGCACCTATCTGCGCCTCCACCAACCTGCACCTACCCGCACCTGCACCAACCTCCACCTACCTGCACCTACATGAACCTGCACCTACCTGCACCTACACCAACCTGCACCTACTTGTACATGCACCAACCTGCACCTACCTACACCTGCACCAATCTGCACCTAGGTGCACCTGCATCAACCTGCACCTACTTGCACCTGCACCAACTTGTACCTACCTGTAAGTGCACCAACCTGTACCTACCTGCACCTGCACCCACCTGCACCTGCACCTACCTACACCTTCTTGCACTTGCACCAACCTGCACCTACTTGCACCTGCACCAACTTGTACCTACCTGTAAGTGCACCAACCTGTACCTACCTGCACCTGCACCCACCTGCACCTGCACCTACCTACACCTTCTTGCACTTGCACCAACCTGCACCTACCTGTACCTGCACCAACCTGCAACTACCTACACCTGCACAAACCTACACCTATCTGCACCTTCACCAACCTGTACCTACAAGCACCTGCACCCACGTGTACCTAGACCAATCCACACGTACCTGCACCTACACCAACCTGCAGCTACCTACACTTGTACCAACGTGCATCTACTTGTACCTGCAGCAACCTACATTTACCAGCACCTCCTCCAACATGTACCTACCTTTACCTGCACCAACCTGCACTTACCTACAACTACACCAACATGCACCTATCTGTACCTGCACCAATGTGCACCTATCTGCACCTGCACCAACCTGCACCTACCTACATCTGCACCAACCTGAATCTACCTGCACCTGCACCAACCTGCACCTATCTACACCTGCAGCAACTTGTACCTACACCAAGCTGCACCAACCTATACCTGCACTAACCTGTACCTATCTGTACCTACACCAATCCGCACCTACCTGCACATGCACTTACGTGCACCTACCTGCACCTGCACCAACCTGCACCTACCTGCACCTACACCTGCACCAACCTGCACCTACCTGCACCTCCACCAACGTGCACCTACCTGCACCTACACCAACGTGCACCTACATGCACCTACACCAACCTGCATTTACATATACCTGCACCGACCTACACCTACCTGCACTTGCACCAACCTGCATCCACCTACACCTACACCAACCTTCACCTACCTGCACTTGCAACAACCTACACCTTCCTACACCTTCACACACCTGCACCTACCTGCACCTTCACCAACCTGCATCCACTTGCACCTGCACCAACGTGCACCTACTTGCACCTGCACCAACCTGCACCTACCTACACTTTCACCACTCTACACCTACCTGCACCTCCACCAACATACACCTACCTGCACTTGCACCAACTTGTACCTACCTGCACCTGCACCAACCTGCACCTACCTGTAGCTGCACCAACCTACACCTACATGTACTTTCACCGACCTGCAGCCACCTGCACCTGCACCAACCTGTACCTACCTGCACCTGCACCAACCTGCACCTACCTGTAGCTGCACCAACCTACACCTACATGTACTTTCACCGACCTGCAGCCACCTGCACCTGCACCAACCTGTACCTACCTGCACCTGCACCAACTCGCACCTACTTGCACATGCACTAACGTTCATCTACCAACACCTGCACCAATATACACCTACCTGCTCTTGCACCTGCACCTACCTAGACATGAAGCAACCTGCGTCTACCTGCACCTACACCAACCTGCACCTACCTGCATGTGCACCAACCTGCACTTACCTGCACCTACACCAACCTGCACCTACCTACACCTCCACCAACCTACACCTTTTTGCTCTTCCACCAACGTACACGCACCTACACCTGCACCAGCCTACACCTACATGCACCTACACCAATCTGCATCTACATGAAATTCCACCAACGTACACCTACCTGCATCTACACCAACTTGCACTTACCTGCACCTGCACCAACCTCCATGTACCTGTACCTGGAACAACCTACACCTACCTGCACCTTCACCAACCTGCACTACCTACATTTACACCAACCTGCACCTACCTCCACCTATACCAACCTACACCTAACTACACCTGCAGAAACCTGCATGTACCGGCACTTACACCAACCTACACGTACCTGCTCCTACACCAACCTGCACCTACCTACACCTACACCAGCCTGCACCTACCTGCACCTGCACCAACCTGCATCTACCTGCAACCGACCAACATGCACCTACCTGCACCTGCATAAACCTGCACCTACCTGCACCTGCACCAACCTGCACCAACCTGAACCTACTTGTACCTCTACCAATCTACACCTACCTGGATTTACACCAACCTGCACCTCCTTGCATCTGCACCAACCTGCACTTACCTATACTTGCACCAACCTGCACCTACCTGCACTTGCACCAACCTGCATCTACCTGCACCAGCACCAACCTGCACCTACCTGCACCTACATCAAGCTGCACCTACCCGCATCTTCACCAACCTGTACCTACCTACACCTTCACCAACCTACACCCACCTGCATCTGCACCAACGTGCACCTACCTCCACTTGTACCAACCTGCACCTACCTACACCTGCACCAATCTACACTACCAGCACCTACTCCAACCTTTACAAACCTGCACCAATCTGCACCTACATGTACCTGTACTAACCTACACCTACCTGCACTTGTACCAACCTGCACCTACCTGCACCAACCTGCACCTGCATGGACCTATACCATTCTACACCTACCTGCACCTTTACCAACCTGCACCTACCTGCACATACACTAACCTGCACCCACCTGCACTTGCACCAACCTGCACCTACCTGCATCTGCACAAACCTGCACCTACATACACCTACATCATTCTACACCTACCAGCACTTGCACCAACCTGCATCTACCTACACTTGCACCAACCTGCACCCACCTGCATTTACTCCAAACATGCACCTACCTGCACCTCCACCAACCTGCACCTACCTGCACCTGCACCAACCTACACCCACCTGCACCTGCACCAATGTGCACTTACCTACACCTGCACCAACCTGCACCTACGTGCACTTGCACCAACTTGCACCTACCTGCACCTGCACCAACCTGCACCTACCTGCACCTGCACCAATGTGCACTTACCTACACCTGCACCAACCTGCACCTACGTGCACTTGCACCAACTTGCACCTACCTGCACCTGCACCAACCTGCACCTACCTGCACCTACACCAACCTGCACCTACCTGCACCTACACCAAAGTACACGTACCTGCTCCTGTACCAACCGGCACCTACCTGCACCTGCACCAACCTGTACCTACCTACACCTGCACCAACCTTGACGTACGTGTATTTGCACCAACCTGTACCTCCATGCACTTGCACCAACGTGCACCTACCTACACTTGCACCAACCTGCACCTATCTACCAGGTGCGGGTTGGTGCAGGTACAGGTAGGTACAAGTGCAGATAGTATCTACACCTGCACCAACTCGCACCTACCTGCACCAGCACTAACCTGAACTTACCTACACCTTCACCAGCTTACACCTACCTATATGTACACGGACCTACACCTACCTGTACATACACCAACTAGCACCTACCTGCACTTGCACCAACCTGTCATTACATACACCTGTACCAACCTGCATTTATCTACACCTGCACCAACCTACACCTACGTGCACCTGCACCAACCTACACCTACATGCACTTACACCAACCTCCACCCACCTGCACCTGTCCAACTTGTACCTATTTGGACTTACACCAACCTGCACCTACCTACACGTGCACCAACATGAACCTACCTAAACTTGTACCAACCTACACCTACCTGAACCTGCACCAACCTGCACCTGCACCAACCTATACATACCTGCACCTACACCAACCTGCATCTACCTGCACCTGCACCTCCCTATACCAACCTGCGCCTGCACCAACCTGTACCTACCGGCACTTGCACCAACCTGCACCAACCTTGCACCGCACCAACCTATACATACCTGCACCTACACCAACCTGCATCTACCTGCACCTGCACCTCCCTATACCAACCTGCGCCTGCACCAACCTGTACCTACCGGCACTTGCACCAACCTGCACCTACCTACTCTTGCACCAACCTGCACCAACCTGCACCTACCCGCACTTGCACCAACCTAAATCTACCTGCACCTACATCCATGTGCATGTACCTACACCTGCACCAACTTGTACCTACCTACACTTATACCAACCTACACCTTCCTGCACCTGCACGAACCCGTACCTAGCTGCACCTAGAACTACCTATACTTACCTGCACCTACACCTGCACCAACTTGTACCTACCTACACTTATACCAACCTACACCTTCCTGCACCTGCACGAACCCGTACCTAGCTGCACCTAGAACTACCTATACTTACCTGCACCTACACCAACATGCACCTACCTGCACCTATACCCACTTAATCCTACCTACACGTGTACTAACCTGCACTTACCTATACCTACACCAACTTGCACCTACCAGCACCTGTACCAACCTGCACCTTCCTACACCTACCTACACCAACGTGCACCTACCTTCCCTTGCCTATACCAACCTACACCTATGTGCACCTATCTACACCAGGTTGTACCTATCTACTTCTACCTGTACTAACCTCCACCAGCCTACACCTACCTACACCTGCACATACCTGCACCTATCTACACCTACCTCTATCTGCACCAACCTGCACCTGCACCAACGTGCACCTACTTGCACCTGCACCAACCTGCACCTACCTACATCTGCACCAACCTGCATCTACATGCACTTGCACCAACCTGCACCTGCACCAACGTGCACCTACTTGCACCTGCACCAACCTGCACCTACCTACATCTGCACCAACCTGCATCTACATGCACTTGCACCAACCTGCACCTACATGCACCTGTACCAACCTCCACCTACATATACCTGCACCTACCTACACCTACACCAACCTGCACCTTCCAGTACCTGCAGTGACCTGCATCTACTTGCACCTGCACCAATCTGCACCTACCTGCACGCGTACCAACCTGTACCTACTTGCACCTGGATCAATCTGTACCTACCTGCACCTGCACCATCTTGTACCTACCTGCACCTGTACCAACCTCTACCTACTTGCATTTGAACCAACCTGCACCTACCTGCACTTGCACCAACCTGTACCTACTTGCACCTACACCAACCTACAACTACCTACACGTGCACCAACCTGTATCTATCTCCACCTTCACCAACCTGTACCTACCTGCACCTACACCAACCTGCACCTACCTCAACCGGCACCAACCTGCACCTACCTACACGTGCACCAACCTGTATCTATCTCCACCTTCACCAACCTGTACCTACCTGCACCTACACCAACCTGCACCTACCTCAACCGGCACCAACCTGCACCTACCTGCACTTGTACCAACCTGCACCTACCTGCACCTGCACCAACCTGCCCCTACCTACACGTGCACCAACCTGTACCTACCTGCACCTGCACCAACCTGCACCTACCTGCACTTGTACCAACCTGCACCTACCTGCACCTGCACCAACCTGCCCCTACCTACACGTGCACCAACCTGTACCTACCTACACGTGAACCAACCTACATCTACCTGCACCCGCACCAACCTGTATCTACATGCACCTACATGCACCTACATGCACCTGTACAAACCTGCATCTACCTGGACCTTCACCAAGCTACACCTACCTGCACCTACTTGCACCTACACCAACCTGCACCTACCTACACGTGCACCAACCTGTATCTACATGCACCTACATGCACCTACATGCACCTGTACAAACCTGCATCTACCTGGACCTTCACCAAGCTACACCTACCTGCACCTACACCAGCCTGTACCCACCTGCAACTGTACCAACCTACACCTACCTACACCTACACCAACCTACACCTACCTACACTTACACCAATCTACACCAACCAGCAGTTGCACCAACCTGCATCTATCTACACCTGCACCAACCTGCAAATACCTGCACTTCCACCAACCTGCACCTACCTGCACCTCCACTAATCTACACCTTCCTGCACCTTCACCAACCTGCACCTACCTGCACCTGCACCAATCTGAACTTAACGACACCTGCACCAACCTTCACCTACCTGCACTCATCAACCTGCACCTACCTTCACCTACACCAACCTACACCTACCTCACCTGCACCAACCTATATCTACCTGCATCTTCACCAACCTGCACCTACCTACACCTGCACCAACCTTCACCTACCTGCACTCATCAACCTGCACCTACCTTCACCTACACCAACCTACACCTACCTCACCTGCACCAACCTATATCTACCTGCATCTTCACCAACCTGCACCTACCTAGACCTACACCAGCCTGCACCCACCTCCACCTGCAACAACCTACACCTACCTGCACCTGCACCTACCTGCACCTACTTGCACCTACACCAAATTGCAATACTAGCAACTACACCAACCTACGTCAACGTGCACCTACCTGCACCTACACCAACCTGTACCTACATGCACCTGCACCAACCTGCACCTACCTATTCCTGCACCAACCTGAACCTACCTGCACCAACCTGCACCTACCTGCACCTATCAGCACCTGCACCAACTTGCATCTACATGCACCAGCACCAACCTGCACCAACCTGTACATTCACTAACGTGCACATACATGCACATGCAACAACCTGCATCTACCTGCACCTACACCAACCTGCACATACCTGCACTTGCACCAACCAGCACCTACATGCACCTGTACCAACCTACACCTACTTGCACCTGCACCTACCTACAGCTACCTACACGTGCACAAACCTGCACCTACCTGCACAAGCACCAACCTGAACTTGCACCAACTTGCACCTACCTGCACTTGCACCAACCTAAAACTACCTATACCTGCATCAACGTGTACCTACTTGCACTTGCACCAACCTGCACCTACCTGCACAAGCACCAACCTGAACTTGCACCAACTTGCACCTACCTGCACTTGCACCAACCTAAAACTACCTATACCTGCATCAACGTGTACCTACTTGCACTTGCACCAACCTGCACTACCAGTACCTACACCAACGTACACCAACCTGTACCTGTACCAACCTGTACCTACCTATACTTGCACCAACCTGCACCTACTTGTACCTCCACCAATCTGTACCTACCTGCACCAACACAAATCGTACCTACCTGCACCTGTACCAGCCTGCACCTTCCTACACCTGCACCGACCTGCACCTACATAATCCTGCACCAACTTGTACCAACCTGCACCTACACCAACCTGCTCCTACCTGCCCCTACACTAACCTGCACCCACCTGCACCTGCACTAACCTGTACCTACCTACACCTACACCAACATGTACCTACCTACACCTGTACTGTTTCTACTTGCACCTGCACCAACGTGCACCTACGTGTACCTACACCAACCTGCACCTGCGTGCACCTGCACCTACACCTGCACCTACCTGCACCTGTACCAACCTGCACCTACCTGCACCTCCACCTACCTGCACCCACCTGTACCTGCACCAACCTGCACCTACGTGCACCTACACCTACCTGCACCTACCTGCACCTGTACCAACCTGCACCTACCTGCACCTCCACCTACCTGCACCCACCTGTACCTGCACCAACCTGCACCTACGTGCACCTACACCTACCTGCACCTACCTACACCTGCACCAATCTGCACCTACCAGCACGTGCACCAACGTGCACCTACCTGCACGTACACGAACCTTTATCTACACCAACATGCAACCACCTACACCTGCACCAATCTGCACCTACCAGCACGTGCACCAACGTGCACCTACCTGCACGTACACGAACCTTTATCTACACCAACATGCAACCACCTACACCTGCACCAACCTGTACCTACCTACACTTGCACCAACGTGCACCTACCTACACCTGTACCAACGTGCACCTACCTGCAACTCCACCTGCGCCTACCTACACCTGCACAAACCTGCACCTACCTACACCAACTCCAACTTGCACCTACCTGCACCTGCACCAATGGGCCCCTACCTGCACCTGCACCGACTTGCACCTACATGCACCTGCATCAACCTGCACCTACGTACACCTGCACCAACCTCTACCTACCTGCACCTGCACCAACTTGCATCACCAGCACCTGCAATAACATACACCAACCTGCACCTACCTGCACCTGCACCAACCTGCACCAACCTGCTCCTACCTGCACCTGCACCAACCTGCACCTACCTGCACCTACACCGACCTGCACCTACACTGACCTGCACCTACATACATCTACACCAACTTGCACCAACATGCACCTTCACCAACCTGCACCTACCTGCACTACCTGCACCTACACTAACCTGCATCCACCTGCACCTGCAGCAACCTGCACCTACCTGCACCTACACCAACCTGCACCTACCTACACCAGTACTGCATCTACTTGCACCTGCACCAACGTGCACCTACGTGCACCTACACCAACCTGCACGTGCCTGTACCTGCACCTACACCTGCACCTACCTACACCTGTACTAACCTGCACCTTTACCAACCTGCACCTACCTGCACCTATACCTTACTACACCCACCTGCACACACCTGCACCTGCACCAACCTGCATCTACGTGCACCTACACCTACCTGCACCTCCCTACACCTGCACCAATCTGCACCTACTAGCACGTGCACCAACCTGCACCTACGTGGACCTACACGAACCTTTACCTACACCAACATGCAACCACCTACACCTGCACCAACCTGTACCTACCTACACCTGCACCAACGTGCACCTACTTGCACATGTAGCAACGTGCATCTACCAGCACCTCCACCTGTGCCTACCTACACCTGCACCAACCTGCACCTACCTACACCTGCACCAACTTGCACCTACCTGCACTTGCACAAACGTGCACCTACCTGCACCTGCACTGACTTGCACCTACATGCACCTGCATCCACTTGCACCGACCTACACCTACACCAACCTCCACCTACCTGCACGTGCACCAACCTGCATCACCAGCACCTGCAATAACATACACCAACCTGCACCTACCTGCACCTGCACCAACCTGCACCAACCTGCACCTACCTGCACGTGCACCAATCTGCACCTACCTGCACTTGTACCATCCTGCACCTACCTGCACCTACACCAACCTATACCTACATGCACCTGCTCCTACCTGCACCTACCTGCACCTGCACCAACCTATACCTACACGCACCTGTACCAACCTGCACCTACCTACACCTATACCAACCTGAACCTACCTGCACCTGCACCAACTTGCACCTATGTGCACCAGCACCAACCTGCACCTTCACCAACCTTGACCTTCCTACCCCTGTACCAACCTTCATCTACGTGCACCTGCACCAACCTGTATATACTTGCACTTGCATCAACCAGCACCTACCTACACCTACAGCAACCTATACCTACCTGCACCTGCACCAACCTCCAGCTACCCGCACTTGTACAAACCTGCACCTACTTGCATTAGCACCAACCTGCACCTACCTGCAACTACACCAACCTGCAACTACTTGTTCTTACACCAGCCTGTACCTACCTGTTCCTTCATCAACCTGCACCTACCTGCACCCACACCAATCTACACCCACCTGTACTTGCACCAACCTGCATCTACCTGCACTTGTACCAACCTGTACTACCTCCACCTGTACCAACCTGCACTACCAGCACCTACACCAACCTACACCAACCTGCACCTACCTGCATCTAGACCAACCTGCACCTACCTGTACCTGCAATTACCTGCACCTACCAATACCTGCACATGTTGTTGGAAATAAAGCAGAGAAACCAGCGAGAAGTGCGGAACAAATACGAACACACATAATACTAAGGACCGCACGAATCTCAACGGAAACGTACAAGCAAGATCCGTGCACCGACAATGTCACGACATGAAACCTCGAGGGAACACAACAAACTGCAGCAAGGCAAAATTATCGCCACACGTCGCCCGAATATCACAAATTAGCGCTTCCACCTCGCAGGGGTTCTTGCGAGGCGTAGGACACTACATTAGGTAGCCTAGACCATTGTACTTGTTTGCTTCTGCTATTCTATCAATAAATCATTTTTCCTCGTCTCGCCACAAGCTATCATCGCTTCCGCCCTCTCAGCAGTCCGTCTGCTTGTCTCGCCCTGCTCTGATCTGTAATACATGACTGACCAATTTTGCTCAACACTTGACGAGACAAAGACCTTCAACGCCAAAGCCCTCTCGTGTCGCTCCTTTCTTTCCCTCAAAATCCTTACATTGTATCAAAGCACTAGGTTCTCAACCCTAGTAACCTACCACCATGTTTCGAGTGATCATCTTTCCAGTTGCAACTGTGTTTGTTCACTTCCTTTCGCCACGCGCCGCGGCAAACAATGACAATGTAAGCTCTGACAATGCAACTGAGCCTTCCTTCTTTGATGTCGCCCAAGTCTTGATTCAAGATGGAGAACCACCACCGCTGACACTCCTCACGACATCCGACTCCCTCTATATTGAGCAAGTCCTCGATTCCGGGTGTGTTATCCATACACTCAAAGATGCAGATATCACCACGCCACTGATAACTCAAGTGAACATCACTGGCACACCCAAAGGAACGACATCCTTATGTCGCTACTCCGCCACTCTCACGTCTCCAGCACCACCAAGTGGACAGATCCGGGGTTACCAAACTCCGGACCTCTGACACAACCTCCTCTCAGTTCATCAACTCCAAAAAGAGGGAGTCAACATCTTCTTCCCCGCCTACGGGTCAGAAGCTCGCCTGACTATAGCTGACAACAAACCACTGGCAACCTTCACCGTCTGCAACAACCTCTATCCACTGCAGATTCTCTGAGCAACCACAATCTTCGCTATTAATGCAGATGCTCAACCCTTCACCTGTGATTGTCAGTCTTTCTCATCATCTACTCCTGCACCATCACCGTCTGGGTCATCCACATTTCAATGCCCTCCTTCGTCTCCAGGCCAAAAACATGGTGAACGGCCTGCCATCCCTCTCTCCACTAACCCGCCTTGCAAGACCACCTTGCACTGTTTGCAGTCTTCGAAAGCTAAAGGCATCTCCTCATCCTCCTCGAGCCGCACGAGCAGCAAGACCCCTTGACATCCTCCACATGGACCTTGTGAAACTAATTCGCCCCACCTCTCTCCAAGGCTACGAGTACTTCCTCACCATTATGGATGACCATTCTCGCTTCGGTGCCACAATCTCTCTGAAGTCCAAAGCTGATGCCAAGCCTGCCTTTATCAAATGGTCTAAGTATCAAATGAACCGCTTCAATCGGTCCATTGGAAAAATCTGAACAGATAGAGGTAGTGAATTCCTCTCCCATGAACTCCGTGAATTCCTGGCAGAGCGAGACATCGGGCATGAAATGAGTGTAGGAGACGCTCCAGAGCAGAACGGAGTGGCAGAAAGACACTCTGGGATCCTGGCCGCTCTCACTTGCACTCTCCTTGTGCATGTTGAAGCACCGGAAACCTTCTGGACCTATGCACTACGCTATGCCACCAGAGTGCACAACTATTATCCAGCCAAGCATCTGCCTGATGTCACCCCAGCAGATCTCTGGCTGGGATACAAGCCTGATGTTTCCAAGCTTCGAGTATGGGGTTTGAGAGCTTACCTCCTGATCAACAAGGCTGACAGAGCTCATGCTCATCTGTTCAAAGTTGGCCCACGAACCACATGCCGCATGTTCCTTGGGTTCGACCTCAACTCCTCTGGCTATTTGTTCTATGAGCCCAATCTCAAACACGAAACCTGCAGCACAGATGTCCACTTCGATGACATTACTCATTTCTTCCATCAATCAATGCCCATTTCAACGACTCCTCTTACCTGGACACTCTTCCCAGAACAGTCTACAGTGTCCACAACTGTGATCATCCTTCCTCCACCAGCCGCTCCATCCTCGCCAGCAACTCCTCCAACAGCATCCACCCCGCCAACACTCTCTCCTGCACACACTCCTGTTCAACCACGAGCAAATCCCCTACCACCTCTCATCCCTGATCCTGACTACAAAACCATCTCAGAGCACCTACCAACTCTCGGGCATCCACTTCCCTCCATAGTATGTCACCCTCCAGCCACAGGAGCATCAGTGCCAATGGCAGTAACAGACACAGGAGGAGCTGCAGCAGCCACAACATTCGGGGGACGTGAACCAAGAATCATGTCGGCAGCAAAACCAGTGCTACAACGATCTACTAGAAACAAAGCAGCAGCCTCTCTTATCACGATCACCGACACAGATGGAGACCTCAACATCCAGGAAGATCGACATGTTGAGCTCCTTTGTACCTCCTTCCTACATCCCTGGATTGCAGCTAAAGATGGTCTCAACTCCCTTGGGTGACCAACTCCTCCCATGAACCCGCTACGCCGATGCTATCCCCGCATTCCTCTCCTTAGTACTACCATCACCACAAGTCCCATCGCCACCCAAAGCATATATGCTGAGGCCGTGAACGGGCCTCAGGGAGATCAATGGCACACTGCCATTGCCAGCGAACAGGCCTCCTTTAAGGCCACCGCCACCTATACTGATGTTCCTCGACCACCACACACTAATGTGGTCGCAGGCAAATGGGTCTTCCGTGTCAAAACGCACCTGGGGAAGCCAACAGAATTCAAGGATCGCTATGTGACAAAGAGCTTCTCACAGCGCTACGGCGTGGACGTCTTTTACATCTTCTCGTCCACAACCAAACTGACCACTCTGAGAGCTCTGCTGCATATTGCAACCACTTAGGATATGGAACTGCATGGACGTGTCCACTGCCTTTCTTCAAGGATATCTGCATGAAACTATCTACCTGGCGTGTCCTCAAGGTTACACTCCAGACCAGTCCAACACTGTCTGGAAGCTCCACCGCCCAGTCTTTGGCCTCAAACAATCTCCTCGCGAATGGCCTTCCGAACTTCGAGCAACTCTCCTTGATCTGGGATTCACAGTCTCCAATGCCAATCCCTGTCTGTTCCTCCGCTCTCGGCCAGATGAGCAGACATATACCCTGATCTATGTGGATGACCTCGCTCTTGCTTCCACCAATCCCAGTGCTCTCGAGGATCTCAAACAAGCACTCTTAGGTCGTTTCACCATGAAAGACCTTGGAGAACTGACCCACTATCTGGGGATTGATATCAAGCAATATCGGCAGAAGCCGCTCATCACTCTCTCTCAAGAGCCCAACATCACTTCATTGCTGAAGTAATTTGGGCTTGAAAACAACAATGGGACACCAACCCCTATGACAGTGGAACACAAACTCACCTCACCAGCATACATAGTCTCATCTCCTCCAGAGCCCTATCCTAAACTTGTGGGGTCTGTGATGTATGCAATGGTCTGCACACGCCCCGATATCGCTTTCCCTCTTAGTGTGCTGTCACGATATGTGGGGGATGGCAATCACAGTGACCAAGACTATAAATCAGCAAAGCGAGTCCTAAGGTATCTGGGAGAAACTGCATCCTTCTACTTCGAGTTGGGAGGACCTCAGCCGATTGCACTCGAAGGATACAGTGACCCCTCATGGGCCGATGACCAAGCCAACAAGGCTATGGTTTTCACCTTGGCTGAGGACTGATCAGCTAGTGGTCGACGAGGTCCTCCTCTGTCTCCCTCTCATCTTGCGAGGTAAAACTCTATGTAGGTACCATGGCTGTCCAAGAAGCCATCTGGCTGAAGTACCTACTGCAGGACATTGGATATCCACAACAACTTCCAGTCCTGTGGTGTGACAACCGGAGCACCATCGCTCTCACAAAGAACCCATTTTTTCATGGACGCACCAAGCACATTGAGCTGCGCTACTTTTTCATCCGAGAGAAGGTGCAGACAAAAGACCTTTTCGTCAAACATGTGGCCTCAAAAGCCAACGGGGCTGACATCTTCACAAGAGCCATAGACCAGGCACAACATGCAACCCTGGTATATCTTCTAGGTCTCAGGACCAGAGATACCTGAAGCGTCCACGCTGGTTTCCGTTCATGGGGGGTGTCGAAAATGAAGCAGAGAAACCAGCAAGAAGTGTGGAACACATCCGAGCACACATAATACTAAGGACCGCACGAATCTCGACGGACACGCACAAGCACGATCCGTGCACCGACAATGCCACGACCTGAAGTCTCAGAGGAACACGACAAACCGCGGCACGGCAAAACACTCGCCACACGTCATCCGAATGTCACAAATTAGCGCTTCCACCACGTAGCGGTTCTAGTGGGACGTAGAACACTACATTAGGTAGCCTAGACCATTGTACCCGTTTGCTTCCGCTATTCTATCAATCAATCATCTTATCTCATCTCGTTCACAACTTATCGCGTTGCCCACTCAGCAGTCCGTCTATTTGTCTCGCACCGCTCAGATCTGTAACACGTGATTGACCAATTCAGCTCAACACTTGTCGAGACAAAGACCTTAAACGCCAAAGCCCTCTCGCGTCGTTCCTTTCTGTCCCTCAAAATCCTGACACATGTACCTACCTGCACTTGCTCCAACTTGTACCTACTTGCACCTGCACCAACCTGCACCTACCTGTACCTGCACCAACCTACACCTACCTCCAACTGCACTAATCTGTACCTACCAGCACTTACACCAACCTGCACCTGCACATGCACCAACCTATACCTACACCAACATGCAACCACTTGCACCTGCACCAGCCTGCACCTACCTGCACCTGCACCAACGTGCACCTACCTGCACCTACACCAACATGCACCTTCCTGCACCTGCACCTGCACCTACCTGTACCTACACCAACCTGTACCTACCTGCACCTACACCAACCAGCACCTACATGCACCTGCACCTGCACCTACCTTCACCTGCACCAACGTGCACCTACCTGCACTACCTCCATGTGCACCAACCTGCACCAATGTGCACCTACCAGTACCTACACCAACCTACATCTACATGCACCTGCACCAACTTGTACCTACTTACACCTGCTCCAACCTACATCTACCTATACCTGCAGCAACCTACATCTACCTGCACCGACACCAATGTGTACCTAACTGCACCTGCACCAACTTTCACCTACCTGCACCTGCACCAACATGCACCTATCTGCACTTGTACCAATGTGCACCTTCCTGCACCTGCACCAATCCGCACCTACCTATACCTGCACCAACCTACACCTACCTACACCTGCACCAACCTGCACCTACCTGTACCTGCACCAACTTGTACCTACACCAACCTGTACCCACCTGTACCTGCACCAACCTACACCTACCTTCACCTACACCAACCCGCACCTATCTGCACCTGCACCAACGTGCACCTATCTACACCTACACCAACCTGCACCTACCTACACCTGCACCTCCACCTACCTGTACCTGCACCATCGTGTACCTACCTGGACCTACACCAACCTGAACCTACCTACACCTACACTAAGCGACACCCACCTGCACCTGCACCAACCTGCATCTACCTGCACTTGCACCAACCTACACCTACCTGCACCTGCACCAACCTGTACTACCTGTACCTACACCAACTTGCACCAACCTGCACCTACTTGGACTTGCACCTACCTCCACCTACACCAACCTGTACTTACCTGCACCTACACCAACCTGCACCTACCTTCACCTGTACCAACCTGTACCTACCTACACCTGCACCAACTTGTACCTACCTAGCTTGCACCAACCTGCACGTACATGCACCTGTTCCAACCTGCACCTACATGCACCTACACCAACCTACTCCTACCTCCACCTACACCAACGTGCACCTACCTGCACCTGCACCTGCACCAACATGCACCTACCTGCACCTTCACCAACCTGCACCTACCTGCACCTACACCAATCTACACCCACCTGCACTTGCACCAACCTACACCTACCTGCAAGTGCACCAACCTGCACCTACCTACACTTGCACCAACCTCCACTACCAACACCTACACCAACCTGAACCAACCTACACCTACCTGCACCTGCACCAACCTGTACCTACCGACACCTGCACCAACCTGCACCTACCTGTACCTACATCAACCTATACCTACCGGCACCTGCACCAACCTGCACCTACCTACACCTACCCCAACCTGAACCAACCTACACCTACCTGCACCTGCACCAACCTGTACCTACCGACACCTGCACCAACCTGCACCTACCTGTACCTACATCAACCTATACCTACCTGCACCTGCCCCAACCTCCACCTACCTGCACCTGCACCTACACCAACCTACACCTACCTGCACCTGCACCAACCTGTACCTACCTACACTTGCACCAACCTGCACCTACCTACACCTTCACCAACCTCCACCTACCTGTACGTACACCAACCTGCACCCACCTGCACCTATACCAACCTACACCTACCTGTCCCTGAACCAACCTGCACCTACCTACATGTGCACCAACCTGCACCTACCTGCACTTGCACCAACCTGTACCTACATATACATGCACCCACCTGCACCTACTTGTAGCTGCACCAACGTCCACCTACCTGCACCTGCACCAACCTACACCTACCTGCACCTGCACCAACCTGCACCTACCTGCACTTGCACCAACCTGTACCTACATATACATGCACCCACCTGCACCTACTTGTAGCTGCACCAACGTCCACCTACCTGCACCTGCACCAACCTACACCTACGTACACCTGCACCCACCTGCACCTACACCAATCCGCACCTACTTGCACTTGCACCAACTTGCACCTACCTTCACCTGCACAAACCCGCATCCACTGCACGTGCAACACCTACATCTACCTGCACCTGCACCAACGTGCACCTACCTGCACCTGTACCAACTTGCACCTACCTGCACCTGCACCAACATGCACCAATCTGCACCTACACCAACGTGCACCTACCTACACCTGCACCAACCTGCACCTTCTTGCACCTGCACCAACCTGTACCTACTTACACCTGCACCAACCAAAACCTGCGTGCACCTGCACCAACCTGCATCCACCTACACCTGCATCAACCTCCACCTTCCTGCACCTGCACCAACCCCCACCTTCCTGCACCTGCACCAACGTGCACCTATCTGCACCTACATCAAACTGCACCTACCTACACCTGCACCTGCACCTACCTCACCTACACCAATCTTCACCTACCTGCACCTACACCAACCTGCACCTACCTGCACCTGCACCAACGTGCACCTATCTGCACCTACATCAAACTGCACCTACCTACACCTGCACCTGCACCTACCTCACCTACACCAATCTTCACCTACCTGCACCTACACGTTGGTGTAGGTTGCTACACCTACCTGCACGTACACTCACCTATACCTACCTACACCTATACCAACCTGCACCTACCTGTACTTGCACGAACCCGCACCTATGTGCACTTGCACTAACGTGTACCTACCTTCACCTGCACAAATCTACACGTACCTGCACGTGCACCTACCTGCACTTGTACCAACCTGTACCTACCTGCACCTATACCAACCTGCATCTACCTGCACGTGCACCAACATACACCTACTTGCATCTGCACCAACCCGCACCTAGCTATACCTGCACCAACTTGCACCTATCTGCTCCTCCACCAACGTGCATGCACCTGCACCAACGTGCACCTACCTGCACCTCCACCAACCTGCACCTACCTGTACCTGTACCAACCTGAACCTACCTACACTTGTACCAACCTGAACCTACCTACACCTGTACCAACCTGCACTTAACTGCACCTGCACCAACTTGCACCTACCTGCACCTACACCAACCTGCACGTACCTACACCTTGAACAACCTGCACCTACCTGCACCTTCACCAACCTGCATCTACCTGCACCTACACCAACCTGCACCTACCTGTAATTGCACCAACCTGCACCTACCTGCACCTGGAAAAACTTGCACGGACCTGCATGTGCATCAACCTACACCTACCTACTCCTACACCAACCTGCACCTACCTGCACCTGTGCGAACCTACACCTACCTGCACCTGCACCAACCTGCACCTACCTACAACTACACCAACCTGCACCTACCTATACCTGCATAAACCTACACCTACATACACTTGCACCAACCTGCACCTACCTGCACCTGCGCCAACCTGCACCTACCAGCACTTACACCAACCCGCATCTACCTCTATGTGTACCCACCTGTACCTTCTTGCACCAACACCAATTTGTACATTTCCTGCCCCTATACCAACCTGCACCTACCTGCACCTCCACCAACCTACACCTACCAACACCTACACCAACCTTCACCTACCTACACTTGCACCAACCTGTACCTACCTGCACCTGTACCAACCTTCTCCTACCTGCACCTACCTGCAGCTGCACCAACCTGCACCTACCTACACTTGCACCAACCTGTACCTACCTGCACCTGTACCAACCTTCTCCTACCTGCACCTACCTGCAGCTGCACCAACCTGCACCTTCCTACACCTTCACCAACTTCCACCTATCTGCACCTTCACCAACCCGCATCCACCTACATTCACACCAACGTGCACCTATTTGCACCTACACCAACCTACACCTACCTGCACCCGTACGAACCTGCACTACAATAACCTACACCAACCTGCACCAACCTGCACCTACTTGCACCTGCACCAACCTACACCTACCTGCACGTGCACCAACCTGCACCTACCTTCACCTGTACCAATCTGAACATACCAGCACTACCACCAACCTACATCTACCTACACCTGCACCAACCTACACCTACCTGCACGTGCACCAACCTGCACCTACCTTCACCTGTACCAATCTGAACATACCAGCACTACCACCAACCTACATCTACCTACACCTGCATCAACGTGAATCTACCTGCACTTGCACCAACCTGCACCTACCGGCATCTCCACCAACCTGCATCTACCTGCACCTACCTACACCTGCATCAATGTGCATCTACCTACACCTGCACCAACCTGCACCTACCGGCATCTCCACCAACCTGCATCTACCTGCACCTACCTACACCTGCATCAATGTGCATCTACCTACACCTGCACCAACTTGCACGTACTCCACTTGTACCAACCTGCACCTACCTGCACTTGCACCAACCTGCACCTACCTGCACCTGCACCAACCTGCACCTCCGCATACCTTCACCAACATGCACCTACATACACCTACACGAGCCTGCACCCACCTGCACCTGCACCAACTTGCACCTATCTGCACCAGCACCTACCTACACCTGCACCAAGCTGTACTACCAGCACCTGCACCAACCTACACCAACTTGTACCTACCTGCACTTGCAACAACGTGCACCTACCTGTACCTGCACCAACATGTACATACCTGTACCTATACCAACCTACACCTACCTGTAATAGCACCAACCTACACCTACCTACACCTGCACCAACCTGAATCTAACTACACCTGTACCAACGTGCACTATATGCACCTGTACCAACTTGCACCTACCTGCACCAGCACCAACATGCACCTCCCTGCACCTTCACCAACCTACACCTACCTGCATATGCACCAACTTGCATCTACGTGCACCTGCACAAACCTGCAACTACGCCAACCTGCACATACCTGCACTTGCACCAACGAGCACCTACCTGCAGTTGCACCAACCTACACCTACTTACACCTGTACCAACCTCCTCCTACCCGCACCTGCACCAACCTCCACCTACCTACACCTGCACCAACCTGCACCTACTTGCACCTCCATCAACCTACACCTACCTGCACCAACTTGTACCTACCTGTATGTGCACCAACTTGTACCTACCTGCACGTGCACCAACCTGGACTTTCTTGCACTTGCACCAACCTCCACCTACCTTCACCTGCACCAACCCGCAACTACCTACACCTACACCAACGTGCACCTATCTACACCTTCACCAGCCTATACCTTCCTGCACCTTCACCAACCTGCACCCACCTGCACCTGCACCAACCTACACCTATTTGCACTTGCACCAACGTGCACCTACCTGCACCTGCACCAACCTTCACTACCAGTACCTACACCCACCTGCACCAACCTGTACCTATGTGTACCTGCACCAACCTGCACCTAACTGCACCTGCACCAACCTGCTCCTACCTGCACCTGCACCAACCTGCACCTACCTCTACCTGCACCAACCTGCACCTACCTGCACCTGTACTAATCTGTACCTACGAGTACTTGCTGTTGGATCTGGAGGACAGAGGGAGTCTTGGAGCATCGAGCATGTGGGACTGAAAGAGCATCACTTGTGCTGAAGAATGGTGATTGAATCACTCAAAATGATGGAGTACATATAGAGTTAGAGCTTGGGCAAGTCAGCCCTCTCACAAGCCACACCACTTAGCCATGGAGGCTAAGGCTCACACACTAGAGTCCACAACCTCACACAAGGGAGGAAATCAGCCTAATAATCAGGCTGACCAGTCACACACAACCTAGAGAGCTAGAGAAATCTGTCATGGCACACTCCTAGTGGTCACATCACCCACAAACCCATGGAGAATCCCCATGTGTCCATGGCTAGCACACAAGGATCTCACCTCACCTAAAAAGTAAGGAGAGGTACTTTTATCCTAGTCAGCACACTCTGACAAGGCAATCCTAAGACCAAGGACCTTTTTGGATATTTCTCCCATCAGGTATTGACCATGGACCTCTCGCTTTTTTCTTTTCTCAGGCCAAGGCATGGAGCCATCATCCATGGCCACCCAGACATCGGCGGTCCATGATCCCTGAAACTTCGAAAATTCATATCTCCCAATCCGATCGTTGGATCGGCCTTAAACTTGGACTGTAGATAATTTGCCACCTGATCTTTGCAATGGTGAAGACGGATTGACGATCGGAGCAGGCATCTGGAAGTTTCCTTGACCTTGCTCATGTGGACCTGAAATTGAGCCGGATGGCTCCTTTCCCAACAATCTCCCACTTTGCCGCAATCAGAGTGGGCTGAGTCCATATGACTTCATGCAGAACTGTTGCTTCTCACGGGTCACTGACTTGGTGCACAAATCAGCGACCTGCCTGCTGGTTGGAGTAAATTCCAGCTTGATAGTACCCTCCTGCACCATGTGCCTGATGAAGTGATATGCGATATCAATGTGCTTGGTGCGTGCATGGTGCTCAGGATTCTTGGCAAGTGCGATTGGGCTCTGGTAATTGACGCGTACAGGAACTGTAACTACTACACTCCCACTGATCTCCGCCATGAGACCCTGGAGCCAAACTGTTTCCTTGGCTCAAAAACTGAGAGAGACGTACTCAGCTTCTGTGCTCGAGGTGGCCATGACCACATGTCGCTTGCTGTACCAGCTGATGGCACCTCCATTCATGAGAAACACATGTCCAGAGATGGACTTGCGGGTCTCAAGATTTGAAGCCCAATCTGCATCTATGTAGCCGATGATGCTGTTGTCGTTGCCGTTGTAGGTGATGCCGACGTTGATGGTTCCAGCAAGGTAACGGAAGATCCGCTTCACTGCCTTATGGTACTCTGGTCCGGGATTAGCCATGTATTGGCTCACAGCGCTCACAGCTTGTGCCAGGTCCGGCCTGGTTGCCACCATCAAGTACATAAGACTGCCGACGGCGCTCTGGTACTTCTGTCGCTTAACTACAACTTCTTCTCCACTGAAGCTCACGAGGTACTGCCGCGTCTCCAGCGGCGTGCCGATGGGTTTGGGCTCTGTAATGCCGAACCGCTGCAGGACGTCCTTGATGTAGCGACTATGCTATAGCAAGAGAGAGCGTGATTTGCGGTCACGCATGATCTAAATGCCAAGGAATTATGATGCCTCCCCGAGATCAGACATCTGGAAGTGCTCCTGCATGGCCTCCTTGAACTCCTGCAGTGCAGACATGTTGTTGGAAAGGAGGAGTATGTCATCCACATAGACAATGATGATGAGGATCTCATGCTCATGCTGCTAGCGATACACGCTGTAGTCACACTCGCTGCGCTCAAAACCCATGCACTGCAACGCTGCATCCAACTTCTGGTTCCAAGCACGCGACGCTTGCTTAAGGCCGTACAGCGACTTCTGCAACTTGCAAACCAGGTTCTCCTGGCCATCCATGACAAACACTTCCGGCTGCTCCATGTAGATATCCTCCTCCAAGTCACCATTCAAGAATGGCATCTTGACATCCATGTGGTGAACCTCGAAGTCCTCAGCTGCTACATAAGAGAGGAGCGTGCGCACAAAGGCAAACTTTGCAACAGGGGCAAAAGTTTGCATGTAGTCGATGCCCTCCTGCTGTGAGTAGCCCTTCGCGACCAGCCTGGCCTTGTACTTTTCCAGGTTACCATCAGCTCCCCGCTTCTTCTTGAAAACCCACTTGCACTTGATCACCTTACATCTAGGTGGACGCTCAGTCAGCTCCCACGTACCGTTATCCAGCTGTGACTGCATCTCTTGCTGCACGGATTGTGCCCAATCTCCTGTATACGGTGCAGCCATGGCCTCCTTGTATGACATTGGCTCATATGAATCTCCTACAACTGCGATGTTCATCTGTTCTGGAGTGTTAGCGGGCGGCTAGCGCGGTGTAGCTGGCACAACTGCTGCTGGTGGTGGTGTTACATCTCCCTCCTCTGCTTTTGCCGATGATGCTGCTGTATCTGCTGCATCAGACATGGGAGAGTAGAGTGATTCTCCCACTGTCACAGTAGAGGAAGGATCGGGAGAGGTTGGGTGAGGAAGGATTTCTGTTCCCACTGTCTCGTTAGCTGCTGGTTCTGCTGCCTCTTCACAGACAATGTTGGTGCCGATGACGTTGCTCTCGTTGAAGATGACATCCCTCGAGGTGATGACGTGGCCCGTATTCCTCTCGTAGAGGCGATAGGCCTTGCTTGCCCCGTCGTAGCCAATCATCAGCATCTGCGCACTCTTTGCGTCCCATTTCTGCCGCTTCTCCTTGGGCATGTGTATGTGCGCCAGGCTGCCAAATGCTCGGAGATGACCCACGCTCGGTTTCTTGCCGAACCACGCCTCGTACGGCGTCATCTGCTCCATGGCCTTGGTTGGATTGCGGTTCTTGATGTACACCGCAGTGCACACTGTTTCCGCCCAAAA
>SZWC01001332.1:35710-56028 GCA_023375785.1 Penium margaritaceum
GAAAAATACTACAATTCGCATGTGCCACTTTTTAAATTTGTCAAAGAAATGAGAGAGTTATGGTCATCACAAGGCGACAGTCTTACTCATAGAGAAGAGTGTAGCCCTGGCCGACCGCATTTTGAGCATAACTCTTAATCGGTCTGTTGGATCTTCGCAATCTTGGGCTCGTTGGAAAGCTTGTCTCTCGACACTGAAGATCCATTGGTCGATTGTCAGATTTGGTCTAGGTTTGACCCTAACCCGTCACTCTCAAAGCGATGGCCTGTGCTGGCTGAATCCGGCACAAGCTGGCTCTGATACCAAATGTTGGATCTGGAGGAGAGAGGGAGTCTTGGAGCATCGAGCATGTGGGACTGAAAGGGCATCACTTTTGCTGAATAATGGTTGTTGAATCACTCAAAATGATGGAGTACATATAGAGCTAGAGCTTGGGCAAGTCAGCCCTCTCATAAGCCACACCACTTAGCCATGGAGGCTAAGGCTCACACACTAGAGTCCACAATCTCACACAAGGGAGGAAATCAGCCTAACAATCAGGCTGACCAATCACACACAACCTAGAGAGCTAGAGAATGCTGTCATGGCACACTCCTAGTGGTCACATCCCCCACAAACCCATAGAGAATTGCCATGTGTCCATGGTTAGCACACAAGGATCTCACCTCACCTAAAAAGTAACGATAGGTACTTTTATCCTAGTCAGCACACTCTCACAAGGCAATCCTAAGACCAAGGATCTTTTTGGATATTTCTCCCATCAGGTCTTGACCATTGACCTCTTGCTTTCTTCTTTTCTGAGGCTAAGGCATGGAGCCATCACCCATGGCCACCCAGACATCAGTGGTCCATGACCCCTGAAACTTCGAAAATTCATATCTCCCAATCCGACTGTTGGATCAGCCTGAAACTTGGACTTTCGATAATTTACCACCTGATCTTTCCAATAGTGAAGACAGATTGACGATCGGAGCAGGCATCGAGAAGTTTCCTGGAACTGGCTCCTGTGGACCTGAAATTGAGCCGGATGGCTCCTTTCCCAACACTTGCACCAACCTGCATCTACCTATATCTACACCAACCTGCACCTATCTACACTTGCACCAAGCTACACGTACTTGCACCTGCACCAACCTGCACCTACCTGCACCTGCACCAACTTGTACCTTCATGCACCTACACTAACCTGCACCTACCTGCACCTACACCAGCCTGCATCCATCTACACCTGCAACAGACTGCACCTACCTGCACCTGCACCAACTTGTACCTACATGCACTTGTACGACCTACACTACCAGCACCTGTACCAACCTGCACAAACCTGCAACTACCTGCACCAACCTGCACCTACCTGCTTCTGCACCAACCTGCATCTACGTACCTGTACCAACCTACACCTACATGCACCTGCACCAACTTGTACCTACCTGCACCTGTACCAACCTGTACATACCTGCACCTGCACCAACCTGTACCTACATACACCTGCACCAACCTGCACCTACCTACACGTGCACCAACCTGAACCTACCTACACATACACTAACCTGCACCTATCTGCACCTGCACCAACTTGCACCTACCAACATCAACACCAACCTGCACCAACCTGCACCTTCACCAACCTGCACCTACATGCACCTTCACCAACCTGCATCAACCTACATCTGTACCAACCTGCACATACCTGCACCTGCACCAACCTGCACCTTCACCAACCTGCACCTACATGCACCTTCACCAACCTGCATCAACCTACATCTGTACCAACCTGCACATACCTGCACTTGTACCAACCATCACCTATCTACACCTGCACCAACCTACACCTACCTACACCTGCACCAACCTGCAGCTACCTGCACCTACACAAACCTGCACCTACCTGCACTTGCACCAACCTGCACCTACCTGCACCTACACAAACCTGCACCTACCTGCACTTGCACCAACCTGCACCTACCTGCAACTCCACCAACCTACATCTACCTGCACCTGCACCAACCTTCACCTACCTGTACCGTCACCAACCCGCACCTACCTACACCTACACCAACCTACACCCACGTACACCTACACCATTATGCACCTACCTGTACTTGTACCAACCTGCACCTACGTTCACCTGCACCAACCTGTACTACCAGCACCTACACCAACCTGCACCAACCGGCACCTACCTGTACCTGCACAGACCTGCATCTACCTGGACTTGCACAAACCTGCACCTACCTGCACCTGCACCAACCTGTACTACCAGCACCTACACCAACCTGCACCAACCGGCACCTACCTGTACCTGCACAGACCTGCATCTACCTGGACTTGCACAAACCTGCACCTACCTGTACCTACACCAACTTGTACCTCTTTGCACCTGCACCAACCTGTACATACCTGTACCTGCACCAACCTGCACCTACCTGCACCTGTACCAGCCTGCACCTATATGTACCTGCACCAACCTGCACCTACCTGCACCTGCACCAACCTGCACCTACCTGTACCTACACCAACTTGTACCTCTTTGCACCTGCACCAACCTGTACATACCTGTACCTGCACCAACCTGCACCTACCTGCACCTGTACCAGCCTGCACCTATATGTACCTGCACCAACCTGCACCTACCTGCATCTTCACCAACCTGCACCTACCTGCACCTACCTCAACCTGCACTCAGCTGCACCTTTACCAACCTGCATCTACCTGCACTTGCACAAACCTGAACCTACCTGCACCTGTACCAATCTGCACCTACGAGCACTTGCACCAACCTGCACCTACCTGCACCTACCTCAACCTGCACTCAGCTGCACCTTTACCAACCTGCATCTACCTGCACTTGCACAAACCTGAACCTACCTGCACCTGTACCAATCTGCACCTACGAGCACTTGCACCAACCTGCACCTACGTGCACCTGCACCAACCTATACCTACACCAACATGCATCCACCTGCACCTACACCAACCTGTACCTACTTGCACGTGCACCAACGTACACTTACCTGCACCTGCACCAACCTGCACCTACCTATACCTGCACCTCCACCTACTTGCATTTGCACCAACGTGCACCTACCTGCACCTACACCAACCTCCACCTACGTACACCTGCTGTTGAATTTTACATATTAGGATCTTTAGGAGTCTTCAGATACAGTACCCTGATACGTCAACTTTCTCAAACCTCTACTAAACTGTTGGTAATACTCTCTCATACACGTGTAACTTCTCACACACACAGGCACTCTTGCCTGAATAATGTCACTGGTTGTGCAATTCAAGAAGTTGAGCTGAAGGCACAGTTACACGTCTCGTCTCACAAGCTTTCCAACGGTACAAAACTTGCTCAGAATGGTTACACACAGGCGAAGTGATAGCAAATACAAAACTACGGCTACTTGTATGTCTCTACTAGCTAAGAGCAGAAAAGTACAAGTGTTGAGCAGTCCGGTATCCTTGTGTCTTCGGGTTCTCAGCCACAAGATCTGCCGGACACCGCTCGATGATCTCTTATCATCGACAGATGCCCAGCGCCCTCGGTGCGATCCACGGACGAGATCGTCCGGATCTGCGGTAGCCTCTCGTAGTCGCCGATCTCTCGGCCGGTCGTCTTGAGATGACGGAAGGACCGTACTTCTTGACTCGGCGACGGCCGCGATTCTTCCAACTGCCTTTGCGTGATTCATGAGCGCATGATCCATCTTTAGAAAGAGCAGTGTCTTGCACGTGGTCCTGTTCCTCGCCACGTCAGCAGACTCAAGGTCGAGAGGAGCTCATGCTCGCACTCTCGCTTTGTCTGCCAAACCACTTGCCCTGTTTGTCCAAGACCTGTCCACATGTATGTCGTCCGGTTGAGTTGTTCTGTCAGCTCTCTGGAGTTCCCATACGATGAGTAGAGAGAGTAGGGCTGCGGATGGATGGATCAGGGGGACGCCTAAAGAGGCCTGCCCACATTCATACCATGCCCCGTCATGTAGGATAGATAGGAGGGTCGAGAGAGAGATGGGGATCTCTCTCTCGGCCCTCTTGCTTTTCCTTTTGTTCATGTTGTGCCGAGCCTAGTAGATCAGTAGATGAAGAGGATCGGATGGTTGCCCTTTTTCCAACATTCCTCCCCTTGTCAATCCAGCACTGAGGAAGTTGGAGGCGACAAGTGGAAAAAGAGAAGAAGCGCCCCCCGGGAGAAGAGAGCTGGTAGGATTGGGGTGACGAAGAGAAAAAAAGAGGACAGGAAGAGGCACGAGAATGTGCGATGAGAGAATCCCCCCCCCGGGGCGAGCCGAGCCTCGCGGAGAGAGAAAAAAAGAGAGAGGGGACCGGAACAGCAAGACACGGAGTGGAAAGTGGGCCGGAGGGAACGTTTTAGCCTGGGCAATGCCCCAACGGCTGAGAATTAACTCGGTCCCCAGCTGCACACTCCGCCAGGACGAGAAGGAGCAGGTCCCCTCCCTCGCATCCAGCCCGGAGGGTGAGCCCGACATCGGCGGCCCACCCATCGGGGTCTGAGAGAGAAGACAGAAAGAATAGGATATAGACGGATAGAAAATGCGGTTTGAGCGACGTGGCTCCGGCGGTGAGCAGGTCAGGGGGAGAGGACGTTGTCGTGTTGCGAGGAGCGAAGCGCGAAGAAGAGAGAACACAGCGAGGGAAAGGATAACGGCAGGCAGAAGCAAAAGGAGGGTGCGGAAAACGCTCGTGCGCAGCCTCCATCCATGCCAACACCTCATCTGGGGGCCACGGAAAAGGTTAGCGACGATGGTTCCACCGAGAGCACTCTCCGTTTGTTCCAATGCCTCATATGGGGGGAACGGAAGGAGAGCACCGGGGACAAGCGACAGCAGGAGGAGAAGCAGGAGAGAGAGAGAAGAGGCGCCAGGGAGAGTCAGGAAGAGGAGAGCAGACCCATGCGAGTGTAGAGATGAGCATGACGATCGACAGAGAGGGCTTTGGTGAAGATGTCAGCCGTTTGATCGACGGTAGGAAGGTAGTGCATGACGGCCTCACCCTCTACAACAGCGTCGCAAACATAATGGTACTGTCGACAAACATGCTTGGTGCGGTCATGAAGAACTGGGTCCTTAGAGAGAGCGATAGCCCCTTCGTTGTCACAGTGGATGGACGTGGGCTCGAGTTGATCGAAGCCGACCTCGCTTTGAAGCATACGAAGCCAGATCGCCTCTCTGGTGCATTCGCTCTCGGCAATGTACTCAGCTTCTGCGGAGGAGAGGGCGACCACAGATTGCTTCTTGCTACGCCAGCTGACGGGTCCACCATTGAGAAGAAAGACATAGCCAGAGGTGGAGCGGCTGTTGGTGTGATCACCAGAGAGATCGGCATCGCGGAATCCCTGGAGAACATTATTGCCAGAGTAGTAACGAATCGCAAGGGAAGCGGATCCACGAAGGTAGCGATGCTGCGCTTGGCGGCCACGATGTGAAGAGCTGTGAGGTGTTGACAGCTTTGACTGAGGAGGCCAACAGCAAAGGAGAGATCAGGTCTGGTAGCCATGGAAGAGTACATCAGCGAGTCCACCATGCATGGAAACTCTTGGACATCTGCTGAGGAGGCCAAGGGTGTGATGGTGGTGACTGGTTTGATAAGGCCATGATCCTTGGAGAGTGGTGTAGGTTGGGAAGTGGATGCTCCAAGTCCAAATTTGTCAGCCACACGTTGAGCATAAGTAGCCTGAGTGAGTGTGACGTGACCGTGCAGAAAGTCATGGGTGATTTGAATGCCAAGGTAGTACTTGAGAGGCCCCATGTCAGTCATCTCAAAGCGATGGGAAAGCTGCTGTTTGAGAGTATCCAGAATAGAGAGTGATAGTCCGAATAGAATCAAGTCGTCCACGTAGAGGATGACGCCGAGTACGTTGGATCCTCCACAAAAATACACCGAGTGATCAGAGTGCAGACGTTGGAGACCTTGGACCAGGAAGAATTTGTGGATCTTGAGATTCTACCGTCGTGAAGCTTGCTTGAGGCCACATGGGGACTTGTTGAGTTTGCAGACATAGTCGGGGTGATCCGCTGACTCAAAACCTTCTGGTTGGGTCATGTAGATGACTTCCTTAAGGTCACCATTAAGGAAGGCACTCTTGACATCCATCTGATGAAGATGCCACTTGTTGTTGGCGGCCAGAGAGAGAATCACCCTGATGGACGAATACTTGGCAATTGGTGCAAAAGTGTCTCGGTAGTTGACTCCAAGAACTTGACTGAAGCCGTGCACGACAAGTCGTACCTTGTGACGATCAGGTGTACCTGCACTGGTCAGCTTTGTCTTGAACACCCACTTACACGTGACAATGGGCGTGTTGGGTGGTCGAGGGACCAGATCCCATGTGTGTTGGATCTGAAGCTGAGAAAGCTCCTCTTGAGCTGCTTGGTGCCAAAGGTCTGCGTCTGGACGACGCATAGCATCTTTGAAGCTGGTGGGGTCCACCACTTGTGTGAGTAGTGCTGTGTGGTCAAGGTCGTTGTCTGCAGAGGGCTCGATTGTAGATAGAAAACCGAATTGAAGGAACGTCGGGAGTTTGATAAGTCTGGCCGATCGCCCCTGACTGTGAGGGGGTGTAGGAGGTGTCTTTCTGTGAAGCAGCAGGAACATGATGATGTTCCTCTGGAACCACAGGAGGGAGGGCGCCAGCGTGATCATCGGGTGTTGGATCGACAGAGAATTTTTGCAGAAGTGGCGGCGTTGTTTCAATGTAGACAGTGGGTATAACTATTGGTGGTGTTGTATCACGTGCACGGTTGAAGAAGCTTTCATCGAAGATGGGCTGCCTGCTACGAACTACTCATTTGGAGTGTGGATCGTAGAGTCGATAGATGTCACGTGTCTCATATCCAATGAAAATACAAACTTTAGATCGTGGGTCCAATTTGGAGCGCTCTTCTAGGTGGATCCAGGCATGTGCTGTGCATCCGAAAATTCGAATGTGCCCCAGATAGGGCTTATGTCCTGTCCATGCTTCATAGGGTGTAGATGTACCTACAGGAAGCTTAGTCGTGGGAAGGCGATTTGTGATATATGCTGCAGTGTGAAGAGCTTCAGCCCAGAATGTGGATGAGAGCCCGGCTGTATGAAGCATAGTCCGAACTCTTTCAAGGAGAGTCTGATTCATCCTTTCGGCTTTGCCATTCTGTTGTGGAGTGTATGGCACTGTGGTTTGATGATGAATGCCTCTTTCATCGTAGCAGGCCTTGAGGTTGCGGTTGACAAACTCTGTTCCGTTGTCAGTTCGGATCTTCTTCACGGTCAGGCTGGTTTCGTTTTCAACCTGTCGAACCCAGGTTTTCATTTCTTGGACAGCATCAGATTTGAATCGGAGAATCCGAGTCCAGATAATGTGTGAATAATCGTCCAGAATGACGAGGAAATAGTGCTTGTTGGAGAGGGAGCCTTCCTTGATATAGCAAAGATCCATGTGGACGAGCTCCAGGCACCCATGAGTCCCATGTGACGAGAGGGTTTGAAAAGACGCTCGATGTTGTTTACCTGTGATGCAGCTGTCGCACATGGGTGCTTCTTTGTCTTGCAGCAGCCTGTTCGGAAGATCATGAGCAACTGAATCTGCAGCCATTTTTGTTAGAGTTGAATAGCTGACACGTGCCTACCGCTTGTGCCAACGTTCTGCTAGGTTTGCTAGAGATGTCTTTGTTGGTGTAGGAGCAGAAGCCACAAAGGTCATCTCTTGCGTTGCTGAATGTCTTGATGGTTCATTGGTGTCAACGATAGTCAGATTTCCCATCCGTGTAGCCACGGCTGCCAGTTGCGATGCTTGGTTGTACACCTTGCAGTTCAGTGTCAAACACTACTTTGAAGCCTTTGTCGTTGAACTTGGTGACTGAGAGATGGTTTGTGGCAAGGTCTGGAACAAAAAGTACATATTCAAAAGTCCTTGTTGCCGGTTTTCCGTTGCACTTGATCCCAAATCTCACTGTTCCTCGGCCGTAGGCAGGGATAATTCTTCCATCACCAAGACAGACTTCTCATGGCGTCAGAAAACGTTTGAAGTTGATGAACCAGTCCTTTTTGCAGGTCATATGTTTTGTACACAAAGAGTCCATGATCCATGCTAAGATGCCTGCAGCCAGGAGAGGGGCGCTGTCGATGGAGCACATGGCCAGTTCTTCCGTCACAATCTCTTCTTCAGTCAGGATGTGGTGTGCTGAATCTACTGGTTTTGAGTCATAGAATAAAGGTTCTGGTGGTGTAGCTGACATGTCCTCGTCAGACATAGTTGGTCCTTCAGATAGGAGGTTCAACTGAAAGTTTTCCTCTCCGTCTGATAATTCCTGTGCTTTTGTAGATCTTGTAAGAAAGGCGGCCACGGTGGACATGTAAGTAGTTAGCATTGCGTGATGTGGTCGTCGGGACCCATAGTGACAAGCAAAATTTGGACGCCGTTTGGGGCAGTCCACGGCAATGTGCCCTTTTTGCTTGCACGTCCAGCACACTCGGTCAGTTGGGGGAACATATCCTTGTGGTGAATGAGGGGTTGATGAATCTCTATTGTTGGAGTGTGTGAGGGAGTCCTGACTGCCGTTACCATAGCTTCCAAACTTGTTTGTCTTTTGTCCTTGATATTTGGTCACAAAACCGTCTTCTCCTCCATTGTCCTTGATATGTTGCTCTTCAACCATCATGAGTTCTTCAACAGCCTTCTCTTGAGTCAATGAGTATGGTTGATTTCCAGGTGGTGCTGCAGCTGCAGCTGCTCCTGCAGCGGTACCGGGTGCCCCACCGACGGCTCTTCCTTGTACATCAATGGCTTGCTGTAGTGTTGTTCGAAGTTCAGCCAGTTGAGCATCAGAGGTCTTCCCTTGTTTCTGAAAGGTCAGAAGGCGGTTGATGGTGTCTTTGAATCTGACAGGAAGTCCATGAAAACGAGTTAGTACTATAACTCTCTCGGAGATTTCTTCTCCCATTGATGCAATACGGCTTGCTAGGTGCTTGAGATGGGACACATAGTCTTCCAAGCGCGTTCCTTCTTCCAGCCGTTGTGTGTGAAACTCTGTCAAAAGACTTCCCAGTTCAACGTTGCTTGTCCTTTCATAGCGACTCTTCAGGGCCTTCCATGCTTTCCTTGGACAGTTGGTTGGGTTGTTGACTCGGATGATAAACTTGAGTCGTTCTGTTAAGTTCAGCGCCAGAATTGAAAAGGCCTGATCGCAATGCCACTTCCAACTCATTTTTTCTTCAGCTGACGCTCCTGTAGTTAATATGTCAGTGGGAGGATCGCAGACAACTCCCCATAGGCCCTTGTTCAGAAAAACCATCTTGATGTTGAATGCGAATGTATGGTAGTCATCGCCGTCAAATGGCGCGACTTTGAAGTGGTCTCCATGGTTGATTGTTGCTGCCATGATTGTAGATTTGATGACGCCACCTGCTCTGATACCAAATGTTGAATTTTGCATACCAGGATCTTTAGGAGTCTTCACATACAGTACCCTGATAGGTCAACTTTCTCAAACCTCTACTGAACTGTTGGTAATACTCTCTCATACATGTGTTACTATTCTCACACACACAGGCACTCTTGCCTGAATAATAACACTGACTGTGCGATTCAAGAAGGTGAGCTGAAGGCACAGTTACACGACTCGTCTCACAATCTTTCTAACGGTACCAAGCTTGCTCAGAATGGTTACACACAGACGAAGTGATAGCAAATACAAAACTACGGCTACTTGTATGTCTGTACTAATGAAGAGCAGAAAAGTACAAGTGTTGAGCAGTCCGGTATCCTTGTGTCTTCGGGTTCTCAGCCACAAGATCTGCCGGACATCGCTCGATGATCTTCGATCATCGGCAGACCAAAGTTGGCAGATGTCCAGCGTCCTCGGTGCGATCCACGGACGAGATCATCCGGATCTGTGGTAATCTCTCGTAGTCGCCGATATCTCGGCCGGTTGTCTTGAGATGACAGAAGGACTGCACCTCTTGACTCGACGATGGCCGCGATTCTTCCAACTGCCTTTGCGTGATTCATGAGCGGAGGATCCATCTTTAGAAAGAGTAGTGTCTTGCGCGGGCTCCTGTTCCTGGCCACGTCAGCAGACTCAGGGTCGAGAGGAGCTCATGCTCGCACTCGCGCTTCGTCTACCGAACCACACGCCTTGTTTGTCCAAAACCTATCCACATATATGTCGTCCGGTGGAGTTGTTCTGTCAGCTCTCTGGAGCTCCCATAGGATGAGTAGAGAGAGTAGGGCTACGGATGGATGGATCAGTGGGCGGCCTAAAGAGGCCTACCCATAGCCATACCATGCCCCGCCATGTAGGATAGACAAGAGGGTCGAGAGAGAGATGGGGATCTCTCTCTCGGCCCTCTTGCTTTTCCTTTTTTTGATGTTGTGCCGAGCCCTCTAGATCAGTAGATGAAGAGGATCGGACAGTTTCCCTTTTTCCAATGCCTGCACCTGCACCTACCTCCACCTGCACCGACCTGCACCTACGTGCATCTACACCAACCTGTACCTACCTGCACTTGAACCAACCTACACCTACCTTCACCTCCACCAACCTGTACCTACTTGCACCTACACCAACTAGCACCTACCTACACCTACACCACTCTGCACTCACCTACACCAGTACCAACCTGAACCTACCTGCACTTGTGCCAACCAACACTTGCACTTGCACCAACCTGCACCTACCTGTACCTGCACCAACCTGCACCTACCGACACCTTCACCAACCTGCACCTACCTGCACTTGTGCCAACCAACACTTGCACTTGCACCAACCTGCACCTACCTGTACCTGCACCAACCTGCACCTACCGACACCTTCACCAACCTGCACCTACCTGCACCTACACCAGCCTGCATCCACCTACACCTACAACTACCTGCACCGACCTGCACCTACACCTGCACCAACCAGCACCTACCTGTATGCACACCAACCTGCTTTACCAGCACCTGCACTAACCTGCACCAACCTGCACCCACCTACACCTACAACTACCTGCACCGACCTGCACCTACACCTGCACCAACCAGCACCTACCTGTATGCACACCAACCTGCTTTACCAGCACCTGCACTAACCTGCACCAACCTGCACCTACATACACCTGCACCAACCTCCACCTACCTACACCTACACCAACCTGCACCTACCTGCACCAGTACCAACCTGCACCTACATACACCTGCACCAACCTCCACCTACCTACACCTACACCAACCTGCACCTACCTGCACCAGTACCAACCTGCACCTACGTGCACCACTACCAACCTATACATTTCTGCACCTACACCAACCTCACCTACCTGTACCTGTACCAACCTGTATCTACATATAGCTGCATCAACCTGCACCTACCTACACCAACACCAACCTGAACGTATTTGCACCTGCAACAACCTGCACCTATCTGCACCTGCAGCAACTTACACCTACATATACCAATACCAACCTACACCTTCTTGCACCTGCACCAACCTACATCTACCTGCACCTGCACCAACCTGCACATACCTGCACTTGCACCAACCAGCACCTATCCGCACCTACAGTAACGTACACCTACCTCGCATGCACCAACCTGCAGCTACCTGCACCTGCACAAACCTGCACCTACCTGCACTTGCACCAACATGCACCTACCTGCACATGCACCAACCTACAACTACCTGCACCTGCACCAACCTGCACCTACGTGCACCTTCACCAACCTGCACCTACCTGCACCCATACCACCCTACACCTACCAACCCCTGCACCATCCTGCACCTAATTGCACTTGCAACAACCTGCACCTACCTACACCTACACCAACCTGCAATACCAGCACCTACACCAACCTGCACCAACCTGCATCTAACTGCACCTGCACCAACATACACCTACCTGCACCTGCACCAGCCTGCACCTACCTACACCTACACCAACCTGCAATACCAGCACCTACACCAACCTGCACCAACCTGCATCTAACTGCACCTGCACCAACATACACCTACCTGCACCTGCACCAGCCTGCACCTACGTGCACCTGCACCAACCTGTACCTACCTGCACCTGCACTAAACTGTACCTACCTGCACATGCACCAACCTATATCTACCTGCATCTGTAACAATCTGCACCTACATGCACCTGGATCAACCTATACCTACCTGGACCATCACCAACCTGCACCTACCTACACTTACACCAACCTACACCCACCTGCACCTGTACCAACTTGCACCTATCTACACCTGCACCAACCTGCACCTACCTCCACTTGCACCAATCTGCACCTACCAGCATTTGAACCAACCTGCATTTGCACCAACCTGCACCTATCTGCACCTGCACCAACCTGCACCTACCTCCACCTGCACCAATCTGCACCTACCTGCACTTGAACCTACCTGCACCTATACCAACCTGTACCTACACCAACATGCAACCACCTGCACCTGTACCAACCTACACTTCCAGCACCTACACCAACCTGCACCAACCGGCACCTACCTGTACCTACACCAACCTGGACATACCTGCACTTGCACCAACCTGCACCTACCTGCACTTGTACCAACCAGTACCTCATTGCACCTATACCAATCTGTACCTACCTGCACCTGCACCAACCTGCACCTACCTACACCTGCACCAGCCTGCACCTACATGCACCTACACCAAACTCTACCTACCTGTACCATCACCAACCTATACCTACCTACACCTAGACCAACCTGCACTCACCTGCACCTACACCAACCTGCATCTACCTGCACCTGCACCAACCTGCACTTGCTCCAATCTGCACCTACCAGCACTTGTACCAACCTGCTTTTACCTACACCTGCACCAACCTGTACCTATACCAACATGCAACCACCTGCACCTGCACGTGTACCAACCTGTACCTATCTGCACCTGCACCAACATGTACCTACCTGCACCTGCACCAATCTGCACCTACCTATACCTGCATCTGCACCTACCTGCACCTGCACCAACATGCACCTACCTGCACCTACACTAACTTGCACATACGTGCACCTGCACCTGCACCTACCTGCACCTGTACCAACCAGCACCTACGTGCACCTACACCAACCTGCACCTACCTGCACCTACACTAACTTGCACATACGTGCACCTGCACCTGCACCTACCTGCACCTGTACCAACCAGCACCTACGTGCACCTACACCAACCTGTACCTACCTTCACTTCCACCAACCTACACCTACCTGCACCTCCACCAACCTGTACCTACCTGCACCTGCACCAACCAGCACCTATCTACACCTGCACCAATCTGCACTCACCTACACCTACACCAACATGCACCTACTTGTACTTGGACCAACCTATACCTGCACCTACACCAACCTGCACCTACCTGCACCTGCACCAACCAGCACCTATCTACACCTGCACCAATCTGCACTCACCTACACCTACACCAACATGCACCTACTTGTACTTGGACCAACCTATACCTGCACCTACACCAACCTGCACGTACCTGCACCTTCACCAACCTGCACCTACCGACAGCTTCACCAACCTGCACCTACCTATACCTACACCAGCCTGCACCTTCCTACACCTGCAACAACCTGTACCTACCTGCACCTACACCAACCTGCACGTACCTGCACCTTCACCAACCTGCACCTACCGACAGCTTCACCAACCTGCACCTACCTATACCTACACCAGCCTGCACCTTCCTACACCTGCAACAACCTGTACCTACCTGCACCTACACCAACCTGCACCTACCTGTATCTGCACCAACCTGCTTTACCAGCACTTGCACTAACCTGCACGAACCTGCACCTACCTGTACCTGCACCAACCTGCACCTACGTACACCTGCACCAACCTGCACCTACCTAGACCAGTACCAATGTGCACCTACACCAACCTGTACCTATCTGCACCTACACCAACCTACACCTACTTGTACCTGTACCAACCTGTACCTACCTACACTTGCACCAACCTCAACGTACCTGCACCTACACCAACCTGTACCTATCAACACCTGTACCAACTTACACCTACGTGTACAGCACCAACCTGCACCTTTTTGCACGTGCACCAACCTGCATCTACCTGCACCTGCACCAACCTGCACATACCTGCACTTGCACCAACTAGTACCAATCCCCACCTGCAGTAACCTACACCTGCTTGCACCTGCACCAACCTGCAGCTACCTGCATCTACACAAACCTGCACCTACTTGCACTTGCACAAACCTGCACCTACTTGCACTTGCACCAACCTGCAACTTTCTGCACCTGCAGCAACCTGCACCTACCTGCACCTACCTACACCTTCACCAACCTTCACCTACCTGCATCCATACCAACCTACACCTACCAGCACCTGCACCAACATGCACCTACGTGCACTTGTAACAACGTGCACCTACCTACACCTGCACCAACATGCGCTACCAACATCTACACCAACCTGCACCAACCTGCACCAACCTGCACCTTCCTGCACCTGCACCCACCTACACCTACCTGCACCTGCACCAACCTGCACCTACCTGCACTTGCACCAACCTGTACCTACCTGCACCTGCACTAACCTCTACCTACCTACACCTGCAACAACCTGCACCTACCTGAGTCTGCACCAACCTATACCTACATGCACCTGGACCAACCTGCACCTACCTGAACCATCACCAACATGCACCTACCTACAGTTACACCAACCTGCACCCACCTGCACCTACACCAACCTGCACCTGCACCAACCTGCACCTACCTCTACGTGCACCAATCTACACCTACTAGCCCTTGAACCAACCTGCATCTACTTGCACCTATACCAACCTTTACCTACACCAACATGCAACCACCTGCACTTGCACCAATCTGCACCTACCTGCACCTGCACCAACTTGCACCTAGTTGCACCTGCACCAACATGCACCTACCTGCACCTACACCAACATGCAACCACCTGCACTTGCACCAATCTGCACCTACCTGCACCTGCACCAACTTGCACCTAGTTGCACCTGCACCAACATGCACCTACCTGCACCTACACCTGCACCTACCTGGACCTGCACCATCCTGCACCTACGTGCACCTACACCAACCTGCACCTACCTGCACCTACACGTGCACCTACCTGCACCTGCACCAACCTGCACATACCTGCTCCTATACCAACCTGCATCTACCTACACCTACACCAACCTGCACCTACCTGCACCTACACCAATCCGCACCTACCTACACCTGTACCAACGTGCACCTACCTGGACGTACACCAACCTGCATCTACCTACACCTACACCAACCTGCACCTACCTGCACCTACACCAATCCGCACCTACCTACACCTGTACCAACGTGCACCTACCTGGACGTACACCAACCTACATCTACATGCACCTGCATCCACATGCACCTACACCAATCCGTACCTACCGGCACCTGCACCAACTTGCACCTACCTGCACCTACACCAACCTGCATTTACTTGCACTTGTAGCAACCTACATCTACCTACACCTGAACTAACGTGTACCTACGTGTACCTACACCAACCTATACCTACTGTACTTGAACCAACATGCACCTATGTGCACCTAGACCAACGTGCACCTACCTGCACGTGCACCAACCTGCACCTACCTACACCTGCACCAACCTGTACCTACCTTCACCTGCACCAACCTGCACCTACCTGGACGTGCACCAACCTGTACCTACACCGACTTGCACCCACCTGCACATGCACCAACCTGGACCAACCTTCACCTACACCAACCCGCACCTACCTGTACCTGCACTAACATGCACCTACCTGCACCTACACCTGCACCTACCTGCACCTACACCAACCTGCACCTACCTGCACCTACACCAACCTGAACCTACCTGTACCTATACCAACCTACACCCACCTGCACCTGCACCAACTTGCACCTACCTACACTTGCACCAACCTGTACCTACACCAACCTGCACCTACCTGCACCTACACCAACCTGAACCTACCTGTACCTATACCAACCTACACCCACCTGCACCTGCACCAACTTGCACCTACCTACACTTGCACCAACCTGTACCTATCTGCATCTGCACCAACCTGCACTACCAGCACGTACACCAACCTGCATCAACCTACACCTACCTGCACATGTACCTACCTGTACCTGTACCAACTTGCACCTACGTACACCTACACCAACCTGCACCTACCTGTACCTTTGCCAACTTGTACCTACCTGCACCTGCACCAACGTGTACCTATCTGTACTTGCACCAACTTGCACCTGCCTCCACCTACACCAACGTGCACCTACATGCATTTACACCAACCTGCACCTACCTGCACCTGCACCAACCTATACCTACCTGCACCTACACCAACCTGCACCAACCTCCAAGTGCACCAACCTGTACCTACCTTCACCTGCACCAACCTATACCTACCTGCACCTGCACCAACCTGTACCTACCTCAACCTGCACCAACGTGCTCCTACCCGCACTTACACCAACCTGCACCTAGATGCATCTGCACCAATCTATACGTACCTGCACCTTCACCAATCTGAACCTACCTGCACCTACACCAACTTGCACCCACCAGTACCTGCACCAACCTATACCTACCTGCACCTGCACCAACCTGTACCTACCTCAACCTTCACCAACCTGCACCTACCTGCACTTGCACCAACCTGCACCTAGATGCATCTGCACCAATCTATACGTACCTCCACCTTCACCAATCTGAACCTACCTGCACCTACACCAACTTGCACCCACCTGTACCTGCACCAACCTGTATCTACCTACACCTACACCAATTTGCACCTACATACACCTGCACCCACCAGCACCTACCTATACCTGCACCAACATGCACCTACCTGTACCTGCACCAACCTGCACCTACATGCACCTACACCCACCTGTACCCATACCAATCTGCACCTACCTTCACCTGCACCAACTTGCACCTACCTTCACCTGCACCAACCTGCATCTACGTGCACCTGCAGCAACCTACATCTACGTACACCTGCATCAACATGCTCCTACCTTCACCTGCACCAACTTGCACCTACCTTCACCTGCACCAACCTGCATCTACGTGCACCTGCAGCAACCTACATCTACGTACACCTGCATCAACATGCTCCTACCTGCACCTGCACCATCGTGCACCTACTTGCACCTGCACCAACATGCACCTATCTGCACCTGCACCAACGTGCACCTACCTGCACCTGCACCAACCTATACCTACATACACCTACACCAACCTGCACCTACCTGGACCTGCACCAACCTGCACCTACTTGCACCTGCACCAACCTCTACCTACACCGACCTGCATCCACCTGCACCTTTCCAGGAACAGGCACCTACCTGCACCTGCACCAACTCGCACCTACATGCACCTGCACCAACTTGAACCTACCTACACCAACACCAACCTGTATCTACACCAATATGCAACTACCTGCAACTGCACCAACCTGCACCTACATGCACCTACACTAACGTGCACCTACCTGCACCTGCACCAACCTACACCTACCTACACCTGCACCTGTACCTACCAGCACCTGCACCAACCTGCACCTACATGCACCTACACTAACGTGCACCTACCTGCACCTGCACCAACCTACACCTACCTACACCTGCACCTGTACCTACCAGCACCTGCACCAACCTGCACCTACCTGCACCTACAACAACCTGCATGTACCTACACCTGTACCTATACCTACCTGCACCTGTACCAACCTGCATCTTCCCTGCACCTACACCAACCTGCACCTACCTGCACCTACAACAACCTGCATGTACCTACACCTGTACCTATACCTACCTGCACCTGTACCAACCTGCATCTTCCCTGCACCTACACCAACCTGCACCTACCTACACCTGTACCAACCTGCACCTACCTACACCTGCACCAATCCCCACCTACCTGCACCTGCACCAATGTACACCTACCTGTACCTGCACCAACCTGCACATATCCGTACCTGCACCAACATGCACCTATGCGCACTTGCACCAACGTGTACCTACCTGCATGTGCACCAACCTGCACCTACCGACACCTGCACCAACCTGCATCTACATGCACCTACATCCACTTGCACATGCACCGATCCGTACCTACCTGCACCGATACCTACTTGCACCTACGTGCACCTGCACCAACCTGCATCTACATGCACCTACATCCACTTGCACATGCACCGATCCGTACCTACCTGCACCGATACCTACTTGCACCTACGTGCACCTGCACCAACCTGTATGTACTTGTACCTACAACAACCTACATCTACTTACACGTACACCAACCTGTACCTACCTACACGTGCACCAACCTGCACCTATCTGCACCTCCACCAACCTACACCTACCTGCACATGCACCAACCTGTACCTACACCGACCTACACCCACCTGCACCTGCACCAACCTGCACCAACCTGTACTTGTACAAACCCGTACCTACCTGCACGTGCACAAACGTGCACCTACCTACACCTACACCAACCTGCACCTGCACCTGCACCGACCTGCGCCTGCACCAACCTGCACCTACGTGCACCTTCACCAATCTGAACCTACCTACACCTACACCAACCTACACCTACGTACACCTGCACCAACCTGCACCTTCCTGCACTTGCACCAACCTGCACCTACGTGCACCTTCACCAATCTGAACCTACCTACACCTACACCAACCTACACCTACGTACACCTGCACCAACCTGCACCTTCCTGCACTTGCACCAACCTGCACTTACCTGTACCTGCACCAACCTACACTACCAGCACCTACACCAACCATCATCAACCTGCACCTACCTACATCTGCACCTACCTGTACCTGCACCAAATTGCACCTACCTACACATGCGCCAACGTGTACCTACCTGCTCCTGCACCAACCTGCACCTACCTACATCTGCACCTACCTGTACCTGCACCAAATTGCACCTACCTACACATGCGCCAACGTGTACCTACCTGCTCCTGCACCAACCTGTACATATCTGCACTTGCAACAACTTGCACCTACCTACACTTGCACCAACCTGCACCTATATGCATCTATACCAAATTGCACCTACCTGTACCTGCGCTAACCTGCACCTTACTGTAATTGCACTTGACCTACCTGCACCTGCACCAACGTGCACCTACCAACACCTTCACCAACCTGCACCTGCCTGCACGTACACCAACCTACACCCACGTGTACCTACACCAACCTGCACCTACCTGTACTTACACCAACCTGCACCTACCTGCTCCTGCACCAACCTGCACTACCAGCACCTACATGAACCTACACCAACCTGCACCTACCTGCACTTGCACCAACCTGCACCTACCTGTACTTACACCAACCTGCACCTACCTGCTCCTGCACCAACCTGCACTACCAGCACCTACATGAACCTACACCAACCTGCACCTACCTGCACATGAACCAACCTGCACCTACCTGCACCTGCACCAACCTGCACCAACGTGTACCTACATGTACCTGCACCAAACTGTACCTACCTGCACCTGCACCAACCTCCACCTACCTGCACGTGCACCAACTTGCACCTACATGCACCAGCACCAACCTGCACCTACCGTCACCTTCGCCAATCTGCACCCACCTGCACCTACACCAACCTGCACCCACCTGCACCTGCACCAACCTGTACCCAACTACACCTACACCACCCTGCACCAACCTTTACCTACCTGCACCTAGACCAACCTGCACCTACCTCCACGTGCACCAACCTGCACTTACCTGCACTTGTACCAACCTATACCTACATACACCTGCACCCACCTGCACCTACCTGTACCTACACCAACGTGTACCTACCTGCATGTTGGCACTAGTGGGTGTCAAGGCACCCTCAAGGATGCCTAGCTCTCAATGGTACACGCAACCAATGTTTGGAGGAGCCAATGGACACCAATGGTGAAGAGTGTGGAGCACAAGGATCACGGGTGTGAGTGGACAGAACACTTTGCATTCAGGAGAACTGAATCAAAACACGTTTTCCTTACTTAGTACAATAAGCTTACATAAGATCCTTATAGCCTGTGATCTAAGCTTTCCAATGCATCCAAGCACGCCAAAATTGCAGCAGTACAACCCCTACTACGGCCGTCGAAGTAACCCTTGGTGGAGCTACCCACCTTGCCTTGCACGCTAGGCAACGGGAGGCGCTTCGACGATGACCCGTCGAAGCGGCTTTCCTTGCCCGGAAGTCTAGGAGAAGTTCATCCTGGTCAAGGA
>SZWC01001332.1:61729-76237 GCA_023375785.1 Penium margaritaceum
GCACAGTGAGCTTACATCTGATCCTTATAGCCTGTGATCTAAGATTTCTAATGCATCCAAGCACGCCCAGATCGGAGCAGTAGAGCCCCTGCTACAGCTGTCCAAGTAACCCTTGGTGGAGCCACCCACCTTGCCTTGCACGCTAGGCAACGGGAGGCGATTCGACGATGATCCGTCGAAGTACCTTTCCTCGCCCAGAAGTCAAGGAGAAGTTCATCCTGGTCAAGGAGGTCCCTTTGGTCGCTTCATTCATGGCCCAGGTGCATTTGGAGCTCATTGGAGACGAACTCGAATCACTGGCGGTGGATTATCCCGCCATCCATGGCGGGTACCAGATTCCAACCGCCCAACACCCGATTTTCAGGCTAGGCTAACAGTCTGAATACTCACTCAAATCGAGCGATTCAAAGCTTGATCTTGCATGGAAAACTCCAAGGAATCCAAATGTAAAGTCAAATCAGGTGTTTGACCACTCCCCAGTGGTAGAACCAGGGAACACAATCAACGGCACTCATTGCAAGGGGTACACCATGTCAACACTACACCTGCACCAACATGCACCTACATGCACCTGTACCCACCTGCACCTACACCAATCCGCACCTACCTGCACCTGTACCAACTTGTACCTACCTGCACCTGCACCAACCTGCATCTACCTGCACGTGCAGTAACCTACATCTACCTACACCTGCACCAACGTGCACCTACTTCCACCTGCACCAACCTGCACCTACCTTCACCTGCACCAACATGCACCTATCTGCACCTGCAGCAACGTGCACCTACATGCACCTGCACCAACTTGCGACTACCTGCATGTGCACCAACCTGTACCTACCTGCACCTGCACCAACCTGTACCTACACCGACGTGCTATCGGCTATTATCGTGGAGATCGCTTCAAGGGATGCAGCCACTTAGAAAATAAAGAGTGACCGTGCACGCTCATCTCCGGAGCCATATTACCAGAGTCCGAACGGTCTCACTACCGACAATTGTGCGAACCTTGCCATAACGGAGCCACGAATATGTGCAACAATGGTCAAGGCGAACGCACCTGCGGAGATCACTCCTGCGCACGTCACTCCTCTATACGTACGGCTAGCAAAGCCGAATCGTGGTCTCACGGCTCTCTCTCTTGCCCGAGTCGCCACTTTACTCTTGTGCATGCTGAACGAAGCGCGCTAGGCTAGGATGCTACCTATTTATACTGTTTGTATTCCTTGAGTAATCAATCCATTGGATTCCTCTTCAGGCTCGCTCTCTGGGCCGCCAGTCCCTTTGCCTTGATTTGCCTCTCAGCGCCCGTGCTCTCAAACTGCGCCCAGTCCTTCCCGACAAACATGACCAAAACGTCAGCAACGCTTGCACCTTCGAGGAAGCTTCAGTTCTTCTCTCCAAAGTGTTGCGTCCACACTTCTCACCAATTACTCAGTGCTCGCACCTTCGGTGCTGCACCCATACTTCATTCTCGTTATTGCCTTCCACTTCCGCCTTCATTCCGCTTCTCATCACTGATACCACTTTGCTTCTGCTCCTGCTTCTGTCCTCCATTGAAATTCTTGTCCTTGTGACCGCGTCCATTTAACGGAAGTACCAGCAATCTTCTGACATGGTATCAGAGCTCAAGTAACACACCTGGTGCTTTCCTACTCGTCGCTGTCGGCCACACACACTTCCGCTCTCATCACGCTCCCTCGCCTTGAAGAACTGTGGTTACCAGAAGAACTGCGATGGCAGCGCGTCTTCTGACTAAGGTGTTCTGGCAGCACCATTCCACGTCCTCTTGGTGAATGCGCACATGGGTTTTGCCCCTGCACCCACTCCTCATCAGCAGCAGCTTCCGCTCCTTGGCCATCTTCGCCAGCCGCACATGTGGTTCTGTCCCTGCGCCCATCCATCCTCCTCCGTAGTAGAGTCTCGTCTCACCACCATAAGCTTCTTTCCTCCCACACACAAGGTTTTTCCCATGCGCTCAATCTTCCTTCTTTTTATCTTCCTCATTTTCAGACACAGCATCATCATTCATTGTCGCCGTCTCGTGCCGCCGCCTCGAACTGCCTCCCCGTACCGCCTTCAAGCCAACTGCATCATGGCCTCTGCCCTCACATTTTCCGGCCTTCCCAAGCTCACTGTGAAGCCAGATGGGACCAGCAACTACAAACTGTGGAGCTACTCAGTATCTCTCTTTTTCAGGACGCAGAAGGTTGAAGGCGTCACCCTCAGCCACCTGCTCACCAACAGTGACACCGGGATAGAGCCACCTGCCGTTGCCTCTGCCTCAACCGCCACCGCTACAGCCGCCCACGGAGGAGACCCCTCCAGTGGGTCCGTATTGAATCTCGCTCCAAATGCGTCCTCATCCTCCGTTCCTGCCTCTACTACATCCACCATTAGTCATGCCTCTTGGGAAGTCGCCAACAGCACCGCCCTCATGACCATCATGACCACCTCTTCTCCTGAGGTGCATGAAGACATTCGTACCCTCGGCTCCAAGACCCAAGAGGTCTCGAAAGCCCTTGAAGACCGCTTCGGCAACAACACCTCCACTGCCTACGGCATCAAGATCATGTCAATCTTCTCCGTACCCTTTGCCGCCCACACCAACATGGGCAGTTACATTGCAGCCATCACCACCATCGCTTGCGATCTCAAGGAAATGAAAATTGATCTCCCTCCGGCTATTGTCTGCACCGGCATCATCTCCGGCCATCCTGGTCAATATAATATCATCCGTCAAATCCTGCTACACATGCCTGTCGATCAACTGACCATCGTCGTCATCACCTCCAAGCTAATGGCAGCAAAACAGGACTACATTGCCAAGCAAACACGCGAGACCACCATCGCCACCAACTCGTTGGAGACCATGGCCGCCACTACTGACAAACGCATGCTGAACGGCTTTCCCGCATACTCCTACACCATCCGCCACGGACCTCTGAAAGGGACCAAGTGTGGCCATCGCAACCACCTGCTGCACGTCTGCGATCATTGCGCTACCGACAAGTGGCTGTACCAGAAACCCAGCAAGTCTTATGGCGAGCAACCCAACTGGGCGGAAAAGCGTTGCCAGCGCTATTACAACTGGATGGGAAGCTCAAGGTGGCGTTCAACCCCAGCTAACAACGTGGAAGCTCCACCTTCTCCTGCCGTCCCTGTTGCCGTGAATCCTGCTCCTAACAATGCTGCTATGTTAGGAGTAGTCGAGCCTGTGACTGAGATTGGATCTGAGGAGTATGGTCTTGAGATGTACACCACGTCCTCCTCTCCTCCTCTCTCCTCTTACTCCTCTCTCTGCAGCTTTGACTCTCTGCACATCGCACTCATTCAACCTCCATCCGCATACTCCATCGCCCGTCACTGTCACTTCCTCTTCATTCATGACCAATACTCACAACACTACACTGTTCTATCCCTTCGCACACTGGCTGGAGCTGTTCCTACATTCAGGAACTGGCTACGGCAACAGACCAAGCACTTTGAAAGACCACCTCGCCTCGCTCTCTACAACACCGCTCATGCACCCCTTCACACTTTTCTCACGAACTACTACATGACCCACAAAATACTTCTGACCGCAGCCCTCACCCAGGGCAAACTCCTCATCAACCGTCTACGGAAAGACGCAGACCGCTTCATGCAAACGCATCACATGACCTCGCAGACCTGGACTGCCTGCCTCCGCAGAGTTCTCACCGCTCACAACTTGAAAAGACCCAAGTACGGCCTGAGTCCTAGAACGATATGGGTTTGTGATCGAAACCGTTATGCTTCCTAGTACAAGCTTGCACTAACTTACAGCAACCCTACGGAGACCACCTACGCACTACTGACAACCTCCGCCTTTACTGATGTCCATTCCGCCATTGCACTCACTGATTCTGCTCATACACTGCTGCATTGCCCAGGTTTTCACTCCTCCCTTCACAACCTGGTGCTGAGGCGTCCACCGCCTCTAAAACCTCCCAACCTCTCTCGGTGCTGTGCTCCTATAGAAGCACGACTCCCAAGCCTTCCATTCAAGGTTTGCACCCCTCTCCCGATCTAAAGAGGGTGTCGGACATTATCTCAGAGATCGCTTCAAGGGGTGCAACTACTGAGAAAATAAAGAGTGACCGTACAGGCTCATCTCCGGAGCCATACTACCAAAGTCCAAACAGTCTCACGACCGACAATCGTGCGAACCTCGCCACAACCGAGCCAACGGATTCGTGCAACAACGGTCAAGGCAAACGCACCTGCATAGATCACTCCTGCGCTTGTCACTCCTCTAAGCGAACGGCTAGCAAAGCCAAATCGTGGTCTCGAGGCGCTCCTTCTCTCTCTTCCCCGAGTCACCACTTCACTCTTGTGCCCGCTCGATGAAGCGCGCAATGCTAAGATGCTACCTATTTGTACTGCTTGTATTCCGTGAGTAATTAATCCATTGGATTCCTCTTCAGGCTCGCCCTCTGGGCCGCCTCCAGTCCCTTTGCCCTCATTCGCCTCTCATCGCCCGTGCTCTCGCACTGCGCCCAGTCCTTCCCTACAAACGTCACCAAGACATCAGCAACACTCGCACCTTCGAGGAAGCTTCTATTCTTCTCTCCAAAAAGTTGCGTCCACTCTTCTCACCAATTCCTCAGTGCTATCACCTTAGGTGCTGTGCCCATACTTCATTCTTGTTGTTGCCTTCCACTTCCGCCTTCATTCCGCTTCTTGTCACCGATACCACTTTGTTTCTTATCGTGCTTCTGTTCTCAATTGAAACACTCATCCTTGTGACCGCGTCCATTTAACGGCATAACCAATAATCTTCTAACACCTGCATCCACCTGCACCTGCACCAGCATGCACCTACCTGCACCTACACCAACCTGCACCTTCCTATACCTGCACCTGCATCTCCCTGCTCCTGCACCAACTTGCACCTACCTGCACCTACACCAACCTACACCTACCTGCACATGCACTCACCTACACCTACCTATACCTAGACCAACCTTCACCTACCTGCACCTGTACCAACTCGCACCTATCTGCACCTACACCAACGTGAACCTACCTGCACATGTACCAACCTGCACCTACCTGCACGTGTACCTACCTGCACCTGTACCAACTCGCACCTATCTGCACCTACACCAACGTGAACCTACCTGCACATGTACCAACCTGCACCTACCTGCACGTGTACCTACCTGCACCAGCACCAACCTGCACCTACCTACACCTATACTAACCTACACCTACCTGCACGTGCACCAACCTGCTCCTACTTGCATATGTACCAACCCACACCTACCCACACCTACACCAACCTGCACCTACTTGCTCCTATTCCAACGTGCACGCACCTGTACCTGCACCAACATACACCTACCTACACCTGCACCAACTTGCACCTACCTATACCGACACCAACTTGTACGTACTTGCACCTGGAATAATGTGCTCCTACCTGCACCTTTTCCAACCTGCACCTACCCGCACCTACACAAACCTGAATCTACCTACACCTGCACCAACCTGCACCTACCTTCACCTGTAGGAACCTGCAACTACCTGCACGTGCACCAACCTACGCTACCTGCTCCTACACCAATCTGCACATACCTGCACCTGCACCAACCTCCATCTACCTGCACCTACACAAACCCGCACCTACCTGCAACTACACCAACCTGCACCTACCTGCACCTGCATAAACCTGCACCTACCTGCACCTACACCAACCTGCACCTACCTGCACCTGCACCAACCTCCATCTACCTGCACCTACACAAACCCGCACCTACCTGCAACTACACCAACCTGCACCTACCTGCACCTGCATAAACCTGCACCTACCTGCACCTACACCAACCTGCACCTACCCACACCTTCACCAATTTGTACCTTTTCTACACCTACACCAACCTGAACCTACCTGCACTTGCACCAACCTGCACCTACCTCCACCTCCACCAACCTGCACCTACCCGCACCTGCACCAACCTTCACCTACCTGCATCTGCACCAACCTGCACTTACCTCTACATGTACCAACCTGCACCTACGTGCACTTGCACCAACCTGCACCTACCTCCACCTCCACCAACCTGCACCTACCCGCACCTGCACCAACCTTCACCTACCTGCATCTGCACCAACCTGCACTTACCTCTACATGTACCAACCTGCACCTACGTGCACTTGCACCAACCTGCACCTACCTCCACCTGCACCAACCTGAACCTACCTACACCTTCACCAATCTGCACCTACCTACACCTTCACCAACCTGCACCCACCTGCACCTGCACCAACGTGTTCCTACTTACACCTGCACCAACCTGAACCTACCTACACCTTCACCAATCTGCACCTACCTACACCTTCACCAACCTGCACCCACCTGCACCTGCACCAACGTGTTCCTACTTACACCTGCACCAGCCTGCATCTACCTGTACCTACACCAACTTGCACTACCAGTACCTTCACCAACCTGCACTAACCTATACCTACCTACACCTGCACCAACCTACACATACCTGCACCTGCACCAACCTGCACCTACCTGCACCTGCACCAACATGGACCTACCTGCACCTGCACCAACCTGTACCTACCTGCACCTTCATCAATCTGCACCTACCTGCACGTACACCAACCTACACCTACATGCACCTACACCAACCTGCACCTACCTGCACTTTCACCAACCTGCACCTACTTGCACCTACACCAACCTGCACCCACCTCCACATGTACCAACCTACACCTACTTGCACCAGCACCAGCCTGCACCTACCTTCATCTGCACCAATCTGCACCTACCTGCACTATTACCAACCTGCATCTGCCTACACCTGCACCAACGTGCACCTACCTGCACTTGCACTAACTTGCAACTACCGGCACCTCCACCAACCTGCACCTAACTGCACCTGCACCAACCTGCACCTACCTGCACCTGTACCAACCTGCATCTACCTGCACTTGCACTAACTTGCAACTACCGGCACCTCCACCAACCTGCACCTAACTGCACCTGCACCAACCTGCACCTACCTGCACCTGTACCAACCTGCATCTACCTACACTTGCACCAACATGAACCTACCTGCACCTACAACAACCTGCACCTACCTGCGCCTCCACCAACCTACACCTACCTGCACCTGCACCAGCCTGCACTAACAGCACCTGCACCAACATGAACCTACCTGCACCTACAACAACCTGCACCTACCTGCGCCTCCACCAACCTACACCTACCTGCACCTGCACCAGCCTGCACTAACAGCACCTGCACCAACATGTACCAACCTATACCTACTTGCACCCGCACCAACCTCAAACTACCTCCACCTGTACCAACCTGCACCTACCTGCACGTGTACCAACCTGCACCTACCTACACCTCCACCAACCTGTACCTACCTGCACCTGCACCGACCTTCACCTACCTATACCTGCACCAACCTGTACCTACATGCACCTGCACCAACCTGCACCTACCTACACCTGCACCAACCTGAACCTACCTGCACCTACACCAACTTGCACCTATCTGCACCTGCACCAACTTGTACCTACATGCACTAGCACCAACCTGCACCGACCTGCACCTTCACCAACCTGCACCTTCTTGCACCTGCACCAACCTGCATCTACCTGTACTTGCACCAACCTGCACATACCTACACGTGAACCAACCAGCACCTACCTACACCTGTAGCGACCTACACCTACATGTACCTGCACCAACCTGCAGCTACCTACACCTGCAGCAACCTACATCTACCTAAACGTATACCAACCTACACCAACCTTCACCGGCACCAATCTGCACCTACCTGCACCTCCACCAACCTGCACCTACCTGCACATGTACCAACCTGTACCTACACCAACATGCACCCACCTACACTTGCACCAACCTGCACCAACGTGCACCTGCACCAACCTGCACCTACCTGCACCTGTACCAACGTGCACCTACCTGCACCTGCACCAACCTGCACTTGCACTTGCACCTACCTACACCTGCACCAACCTGCACCTACTTGCAACAATACCAACCTGAACCTACCTGCACCTACACCAACCTACACCCACCTACACCTGAACCAACCTGCACCTTCCTCCACTTGTACCAACCTGCACCTACCTACACCTGCACCAACCTATACTACCAACACCTACACCAACTTGCATCAACCTGCACCTACCTGCATCTGTACTTGCCTGCACTTGCACCAACTTGCACCTACCTGCACCTACACCAACCTGCACCTACCTGCACCTGCACCAACCTGTACCTACCTGCACGTGCACCAACCTGCACCTACCTGCATCTGTACTTGCCTGCACTTGCACCAACTTGCACCTACCTGCACCTACACCAACCTGCACCTACCTGCACCTGCACCAACCTGTACCTACCTGCACGTGCACCAACCTGTACCTACCTGCACTTGCACCAACTTTGACCTACCTGCACTTGCACCAATCTGTACCTAGATGCACCTACACCAACTTGCACCTACCTGCACCTGCACCAACCTGTACCTACCTGCACTTGCACCAACTTTGACCTACCTGCACTTGCACCAATCTGTACCTAGATGCACCTACACCAACTTGCACCTACCTGCACCTGCACCAACTTGCAAGTGTGTGCACTTGCACCTGACCTAACTGCAACTGCACCAACCTGCACCTACCTACACCTTCACCAACCTACACCTACCTGCATATACACCAACTTACACCCGCCTACACCTATACTAACCTGCACCTACCTACACTTGCACCAACCTGCAACTCCATGCATCTGCACCAACCTACACCAACCTGCACATAACTGCACCTACACCAACCTGTACCTACCTGCATTTGCACCAACCTACACCTACATGCACCTGCACCAACCTACGCCTACGTGCACCTTCACCAATCTACACCTTCACCAATCTACACCCATCAGGTTGGTATAAGTGCAGGTGGGTGTAGATTGGTGAAGGTGCAGGTACCTTCACCAATTTACACCCACATGCACCTACACCAACCTGCATCCACCTACACCTCCACCTACTGCACCTTCCTGCACCTACACCACCCTACACCAACCTGCACCTACCTGCACCTACACCAACCTGCACCTACCTGGACGTGCACCAACCTGCACTTACCTGCATTTGCACCAATCTATACCTACATATCCCTGCACCCACCTACACCTACCTGTACCTACACCAACCTGTATCCACCTGCACCTACACCAATCCGCACCTGCCTGCACCTGTACCAACTTGTACCTACCTGCGCCTGCACCAACCTGCATCTACCTGCACGTGCAGCAACCTACATCTACATGCACCTATACCAACGTGCACCTACCTACACCTCGACCAACCTGCACCAACCTGCACCTGCACCAGCATGTACCTATCAGCACCTGCACTAACGTGCACCTACCTGCACCTGCACTAACCTGCACCTACCTACACGTGCACCTTCACCTACCTGCACCTGCACCAGCATGTACCTATCAGCACCTGCACTAACGTGCACCTACCTGCACCTGCACTAACCTGCACCTACCTACACGTGCACCTTCACCTACCTGCACCGGCACCAACATGCACCTACCTGTACCTACACCAACCGACACGTACCTGCACATGCACTCACATACACCTACATATACCTACACCAACCTACACGTGCCTGCACCTGCACCAACCCACAGCTACCTACACCTGCACCAACCTGCACCTACCTGTACCTACACCAACCGACACGTACCTGCACATGCACTCACATACACCTACATATACCTACACCAACCTACACGTGCCTGCACCTGCACCAACCCACAGCTACCTACACCTGCACCAACGTGTTCCTACCTGCACATGTACCAACCTGCACCTACCTGCACCTGTACCTACCTGCACCTGCACCAACCTGCACCTATCTGCACCTACACCAATGTGTACCTACCAGCACGTGCACCAATTTGTACCTACTTGTATCTACACCAACCCGCACCTACCTACACCTGCACCAACCTGCACCTACCTGCTCCTCCACCAACGTGCACGCACCTGCACCTGCACCAACTTGCACCTGCCTGCACCTACACGAACCTGCACCTACTTGTACCTACTCCAACCTGAACCTACCTACACCTGCACCAACCTGTACCTACCTGCACCTGCACCAACTTGTACCTACCTGCACATGCACCAACCTACGCCTACCTGCTCCTACACCAACCTGCACCTACTTGCACCTGTACCAACCTGCATCTACCTGCACCTGTACCAACCTGCACCTACCTGCAACTACACCAACCTGCACCTACCTACATGTGCATAAACCTGCACCTACCTGTACCTGCACCAACCTGCACCTACCTGGACTTCTACCAACCTCAATCTACCTGCACCTGCACCGACCTGTACCTTCCTGCACCTACACCAAATTGTACCTTTCCTACACCTATACCAACCTGTACCTACCTGCACTTGCACCAGCCTGCACCTACCTACACCTCCACGAACCTGCACCTACCCGCACCTTCACCAACTTGTACCTACCTGCACCAACCTGTACCTACCAACACCTGCACCAACCTGCACGTACCTATATTTGCACTAACCTCCACCTACCTGCACTTGCACCAACATGCACCTATGTGCACTTGTACCAACTTGCACCTACTTCCACCTGCACCAACCTACACCTACCTACACCTTCACCAACCTGCACCTACTTACACCTTCACCAACCTGCACCAACATGCACCTATGTGCACTTGTACCAACTTGCACCTACTTCCACCTGCACCAACCTACACCTACCTACACCTTCACCAACCTGCACCTACTTACACCTTCACCAACCTGCACCAACATGCACCTGTACCAACGTGCACCTACTTACACATGCACCAACCTGCACCTACCTGCACCTGCTCCAACCTACCCTACCTGTACCTACACCAACCTGTACCAACCTGCTCCTACCTACACCTACACAAACCTACACCTACCTGCACCTGCACCAACATGCACCTACTTGTACCTGCACCTACTTGTACCTACCTGCACCTACACCAACCTGCACCTACCTGCACCTGCACCAACCTGCACCTACCTGCACCTGCACCAACATGCACCTACTTGTACCTGCACCTACTTGTACCTACCTGCACCTACACCAACCTGCACCTACCTGCACCTGCACCAACCTGCACCTACTTGCACCTACACCAACCCGCACCTACCTACACCTCCACCAACGTGCACCTACCTGATCCTCCACCAACGTGCACACACCTGCACTTGTACCAACTTGTACCTGCCTGCTCCTACAACCTGCACCTACCTGTACCTACACCAACCTGAACCTACCTACACCTACACCAACCTGCACCTACCTGCACCTGCACCAACTTGCCCCTACCTGCACCTGCACCAACCTGCACATACCTGCACCTGGAACAACCTGCACCTACCTGCACCTTTACCAACCTGAACCTACCTGCACCTGCAGAAACCTACACCTACTTGCACGTGCACCAACCTACACCTACCTGCTCCTACACCAACCTGCACCTACCGGCACCTACACCAACTTGCATCTACCTGCACCTGCACCAACAGCAACCAATAACTACCTTCAACTTCACCAACCTGCACCTACCTCCACCTTCACCAGCCTGCACCCACCTGCGACTGCAACAATCTACACCTACCTGCACCTGCACCAACCTACACCTACCTGCACCTGCACCAACCTGCACTACCAGCACCTGTACCAACCTATATCAACCTGCACGTACTTGCACCTACAATAACCAGCACCTACCTGCACCTGCACCAACCTACACCTACCTGCACCTGCACCAACCTGCACTACCAGCACCTGTACCAACCTATATCAACCTGCACGTACTTGCACCTACAATAACCAGCACCTACCTGCACCTGTACCAACCTGCACCTACCTGCACTTGTACCAACCTGCACCTACCTGTACCTACACCAACCTGTACCTACCTGCACCTGCACCAACCTGTACCTACCTATACCTGTGCCAACCTGCACCTACCTGCACTTGTACCAACCTGCACCTACCTGTACCTACACCAACCTGTACCTACCTGCACCTGCACCAACCTGTACCTACCTATACCTGTGCCAACCTGTACCTACATGCACCTGCACCAACCTGCACCTACCTACACCTGCACCAACCTGAACCTACCTGCACCTACACCAACCTGCACCTATTTGCACCTGCACCAACTTGCACTTCCGTGCACCAACACCAACCTGTACCAACCTGCACATTCACCAACCTGTACCTTCTTGCACCTGCACCAACCTGAACCTACCTGCACCTACACCAACCTGCACCTATTTGCACCTGCACCAACTTGCACTTCCGTGCACCAACACCAACCTGTACCAACCTGCACATTCACCAACCTGTACCTTCTTGCACCTGCACCAACCTACATCTACCTACACATGCACCAACCTACACATACCTGCACTTGCACCAACCAGCACCTACTTGCACCTACAGCAACCTACACCTACCTACACTTGCACCAACCTCCACATACCTGCACTTGCACCAACCAGCACCTACCGGCACTTGCACCAACGTACACCTATCTACACCTACACCAACCTGTACCTACCTACACCTACACCAGCCTGTACCTACCTGCACCTTCACCAACCTGCACCTGCACCTGCACCAACCAGAAGGAGCAGTAGCAGCAGCAATAAAACCGGGCTGGTGTGCGCCACTTTGGCAACATGAATGTGGCCAAGGAGGTGTGCGACCATCTCTTCATGGCGTCTGACATGTCATAGGTGGAGAAGGCGGATCTTGCATTATACAAGGACTCAGGATGTACCAAGAGCCTGACACATCACAAAGAGTGGTTTACGCAGCTGCTGTCCATCCCTCCCCATCCTATCGCTATGGGTGATGATCCGGTGGTGTATGCTGAGGGGATTGGGATTGTGGAGATGTGGTTGGAGATCCCGCGTGGCATTGACGTGGGAGTGTTCCATGGCGTGTTCTATGTACCTCATGCTGCATTCAACCTCCTCTCAGTCTCCTCTCTAACCAACACTGGACTACACGTTGTCTTTGACGATGACTATGGCTACATCCTCAACAAGGACATTGGAGAGGAGTTGGCCAGGTCGGTGAAGGAGGGCGACATGTACCGCCTGCTGGGGGTGACCAAGATCCTGCAGCAGAGTCTTGCAGTAGTGGTGCAGGAAAAAGATGGCAAGATCTGGCATGCTCGCTATGCGCACATCGGCATACGCGCCTTGTAGCAGCTTCAAGAGAAGGAGATGGTGCGTGACTTGCCCACCATCTCCAACTTTGAGCCGCAGCTGTACATCGGCATTTTGGAAGGGAAGCAACATCGTGAGGAATTCTTTGGAGCAGGCGAGCGTACAAAGGAGATGCTAGAGCTTTTCCTTACAGACTTGTGTGCCTCGATGAAGGCTGACGGCTTTGGAGGCTCTAGGTATTTTGTGACCTTCATTGATGATTTCAGCCGTTACAGTGCTGTGTACTTCCTTGCTTCCAAGGACCAGTGCTTTGACAGGTTCAAGGAGTTCAAGGCACTGGTAGAGAACCAGACTGGCAAGAAGATCAAGGCGCTGCGCAGCGATCAAGGTGGAGAGTACCTGAGCAAGGAGTTCCAGGACTACCTCGCAGCAGCTGGCATCAAGGCGCAGCGCACTGCACCATACTCGCCGTAGCAGAACAGTGTAGCAGAACGCGCCACCCATACCATTGTAGAGTCGGCGTGCTCCATGCTTCACACGACTTAGCTGACCTACAACTTCTAGACTGAAGCCGTGAACACTGTGGTCTAAATCAAGAATAGCAGTCCAACTAAGGCGCTGGAGCAGATGATGCCGTACGAGGCGTGGTTCGGCTAGAAGCCGAGCGTGGGTCATCTTCGTGCGTTTGGCAGCTTGGCACACATGCACGTGCCAAAGGAGAAGCGTCATAAGTGGGACGCAAAAAGCGCGTAGATGCTGATGATTGGCTACAACATGGCAAGCAAGGTTTATCGCCTCTACGAGAGGGATACAAGCCACGTCATCATCTCCAGGGATGTCTTCTTCAATGAGAGCAACGTCATCAGCACCAACATTGTCTCTGAAGAGGCAGCAGAACCAGCAGCTGACGAGGCAGTGGGAGTAGAATCCTTCCTGACCCTGTCTCTCTTGGTCCTTCCTCCATTGTGACAGTGGAAGAACTAGTCTCCTCTCCCATGTCCGATGCAGCAGATAAAATGGCCTCATCGGAAGAAGTAGAGGCAGGAGATGCAGCACCACCAGTTGCAGCAATGTTGGATCTGGAGGAAAGAGGGAGTCTTGGAGCAGCGAACATGTGGGACTGAAAAGGCATAAGTTGTACTGAAGCAACGTGCAGGTAGGTAAAGGTTGGTGTAGGTTCAGGTGGTTGCATGTTGGT
>SZWC01001332.1:81521-124181 GCA_023375785.1 Penium margaritaceum
GTCGTGTGTGAGTGGTCAGCCTGATTGCTAGGCTGATTTCCTCTCTTGTGTGAGATTGTGGACTCTAGTGTGTGAGCCTTAGCGTCCATGGCTAAGTGGTGTGGCTTCTGAGAGGGCTGAATTGTCCAAGCTCTAACTCTATGTGTACTCCATCATTTTGAGTGATTTAACAACCATTCTTTAGCAAAACTGATACCCTTTCTTTTTCACATGCTCGCTGCTCCAAGGCTCCCTCTCTCCTCTAGATCCAACATTTGGTATCAGAGCCAAGTTCTGCCAGTTTAGGCCAGCTCAGGCCGTCACTTTGTGAGTGACGGGTTAGGGTCAAACCTTGATCAAATTTGACAATCAACCACTAGATCTTCACGTTTGCAAGCCATGCTTCCCAACGAGCCCAAACTCGCGAAGATCCAACGATCGGATTAAGAGTGATGCCCAAAACGAAGTCGAATAGGGCTACACTCATCTCCATGAGTAAGACCGTTGCCTTGTGATGACCATAACTCTCTCGTTTCTTTGTTAAATTTAAAAAGTGGCACATGCGAATTGTAGTAATTTTCATACGCTTTCCATTGCTGCCATAATATTTGCATTCCATCGATTCGTTTGGGAGAAACGCCGTTTACAAGCTGGCTGGTATGAGTTGGAGTAGGAGCAGCAGCATACCCTATTTTCAAGAGGGCATATCTCTCAAAATCCCTAGTTGATGACCCTGTTTTATGGGTCCATCTGAAAGGTTTTGAGCTGAATGTTCCAGTGGTGGACTCTGTTTTTCCACATTCCCAGTCTGTTTGCATATACAGTCCATTTTCTTTCAGACAGATTTCTGGCAGAAGTAGTAGCAGAAGCAGGGGTAGCGCCGCCACCCAAGGGCAGCGCTGAGCATCACGAAGGCTCAAAATGGCAGCAGCAGGCGTTGTGACAGCAACCCAGCCTTTGGAGAGGCTGGAGGGACGCACCAACTTCAGTTTTTGGAAGATCCTTACCCGCTTCCTTTTGGAGGAGAGGGCCTTGTGGGAGGTTGTGAGCGGTGATGAGCCGGCTCCTGTTCCACAGGCAAAAGACATCACCACAGTACAGGTGGTGACGGGAAAGATGCTGCAAAAGGGTGCCGCTGATGCGGGTTCTTCTTCAGCTGTACCAGCGGCGTATGAGGAGTGGAAGAAGAAGGACAGGCATACCTCCAGGTTGCTTGTCAACACCATCTCCAACCCACATCTTCAATATGTGAGTGACAACGCTACTAAAAAGGAGGGGTGGGACACATTGTGCAACAAGTATGAGAGTAAGGATCTTGCATTCCTCATGCAAGGTACTCAAGGGATGGAGGCGTACCTGGATAGGGCAAAGGAGCTGGCGAAGCATCTGAGAGCGGCTGACAACGCTGTGGAAGAGACGCGCTTCATCCTCCTTTTTCTGAGGGGACTCCTAAGCAGCTACGACAGGGTGCAAGAGACACTGGAGTGCCAGCCCACTCTCGACCTCGACTTCATCTGCACACGCCTGGTGCAGGTGGAATTGCGTCATAATGCAGCAAAGCGTAATGGCGGCGGCAGTGGTGAAGCAGCTTTTGTGGCCACGAGCTAACGTAACCAGCAGCAGCAGCAGCAGCAGTCTGGGCAGCAGAGAGGCAAAAAGAAAGGCAAATGCTACTACTGCCAAAAAGAGGGACACTACAAAAAGGAGTGTTTCAAGCACAAGAGGGACCAAAAGGAGCAGCAATTGCAGCAGCAAAAGCAGCAGTCTCCACAGCAGCAGCAGCAGTAGTCATAGTAGCGTCAGCAGGAGCAGCACCAGCAGCAAAACCAGGCTGGTGTGCGCCACTTTGGCAACATGAATGTGGCCAAGGCAATGTTGACCTCGTTGTCCGTTGTAGGGTTGCTACAACGACAATGCTACAACGAAGTACAACGTAGCCCCAAGTACACGACTTAAGGCTGACCAAAATAAGCATATGGCTCAATAGGGAGTCTTCGACCGGGATTACGGTAATTTTGCAAAAATCGGAGTTTTAGGTCCACGTACGACGGCTCACCCGCGACGACCTACTTCGACGGATAGCATGACAGCATGTGCTGCATCACAGCATGCAATGCGTGCATCATATAGCTCAGCAAGGGCAAGGCAATGACTGGTTTGTTAACAACCTGATCTTTTCATGGGACCAATCGCATGAACAGCCTCACCTCCAACTAAGCAGATTGCAAGGTCCACGCGTAACCCAACCGCACCGTTGAAGTGAAGATTCATTGATTCCATTTTTTAATTTTTTTCAATGAAGTATGTATCACACCCGTTTTTTGTCAACATGTATGCGTGAGTGGTTCACCATTCTTGGTTCTTACATGCTCCGCAACCAATTAATATTGATATATTTTACGTGTCCAAATTTGTTTAAAATCCGTTGAACTGATGCTACATGCTACATCATCTTGCAATTCCAATCTAGGATCACGGATGCATGGGTCATCCGTGCACCACAATCCGAGGCACACGGTCGCCGAATTCCTTCCTTTGGTGCATCATATTGTAATGCCACTCCAAGGTATGTGATGTATGGATCATCCATCCGAGGCTCACGCTCGCCGAAGTCCCCTCGGGAGGACTCCGGCGTTCGACGAGCTCAATTTGTCTCCGGCTTCAGTAACACCCTACCCTTCTGCTAGCCGTCTGGTGCGACACTAATGTCACACCAGCATGGTGTCCCAACCTTCCGGCTCGTCGTCTCACCCGTCTCGGGGGGCCAGCTCTGCTGCTGGCACCGTTAGTCACCCATTCCTTCATCTGGTGTTACCGATGCCTCCTTCGACCCAACTTGCTGGAATCCTCCACGAAAGCGCTAGTGTAGCGGTGACTTTCTGACGAAGGAGTTCAGCAATCACTATGACCCTGTTCCCACAAAGACGAAGAATGCGGGCTGGCGCTGTGGCTCATGCGGCACCATCAAAGTAGGGACCTGTGACCGTATTCGTGGCCATTTTAGCGGTGAAAACCACAACATCGGACAGTTTCCGTACCCACCACCAACTGCCCGCGATGCCCTCGGGCTGGAGCGAGTTCCGCCGCCTCCCTCAGGATGGAAGCCACAAAATGTCCAGTTGTACAAGGGACTTGGAGTAGAGTGGGGGACCAAGGACAAACCTGTGCAGTGGGTAAAGCTTTGGGAGAAGTACCAGACACAAGCCTCTGCCGCGGCAGCAGGGGTCATGTTGGAAGCTGACAGCGACGACGAGGGGCCTCACCCCGGACAGTCCATCCGTCAGGAGAGTCAAGCAACAGCCTTAGACGTGGTCCCCATCTTTGACGTAAGGAGGGCTGCCTCTTTCAGGCAGACCAGCATGGACAAGCACATCGAGCGTGACCACAATGATAGGTGCCAGCTGAACGTGGTGAAGATGATGTGCATCCAAGCAGCTCCTATATCCTTTTGCCATGAATTGGTACTCCTCGAGACACTTAAGTCTAATCGGAAGATTTCTAGTGGCTTCTGCCTCCCTAGCCGTACCCGCGTCATGAAAGACCTGCTCCCCAAACTGGATAAGGAGCTGGAGGAGCTTGATGCTCCCTTGAAGCAGGCATGAGATATCTACGGCTGCTCTGTGGCCGTGGACAAATGGGCAGACCGTCAAGTCAGGCCCATTTACAACGCGATGGCCTGTAACGCCCAAGGATCTGTCCACCTCTTCTCACGTGACGCCAGCGGCCTCAGCAGGGATGCCGACCACACGGCCAGCATGATTGAAGCTGATGTCGAGGTTGTAGGGGTGGAGAAGGTGGTCTCAGTGATATGTGACAACACTTCCACCAACAAGAAAGACTTCACTGACCTGAAAGAGAAGTACCCACGGCTGTTCGTCCAGAGGTGTTGCGCGCACAAAATAGAACTCATCATGAAAGACATTGGGAAAAGCGACTGGGGGGCATCAATCATCAGCAGGTGTGAAAAGGTGGTGTCTTACGTGCACAACAATGACTAATCGCGCTCCTGGCTTTGTGAAAGGACCGACGACAAAATCCTCGTGCCACGCTATGACACCAGATTCGCCTCCACCTTCGACATGGTCGAGTGCCTGCTTGACCAGAAGGAAAACTTGGAGATAATGGTGGACATGGACCTCTGGAAGCAGATGGGCATGCGAAGGGATGCAGGTTTCAAGGCGAAGAGGAAGAAGGAGGAAGAAGGAGGAGGTGCAACGTCTCGTCCGTCGCACAATGTTTTGGGTTCAGGTCTGTCAGCTCAAGGATCTACTGGAGCCGCTGGTGAGAGCATTACGGGTGGCGAACAGGAGTGGTGGCTCTGTAGGTGAGATATACGAGGGCCTCCTTAACTGTTCAGAGGAGCTCAGGGTACTGGGTGAGAAGAAGGGCAGGAAACCAGCCAGGGTGCCCAAGTCCTATGTGAAATTTGCTCTAGGCAGGCTGAATGCACGTAGGACAAAGGACATGTCTTGCCCATTATATGCCGCAGCCCGCCGCATGCACCTTGAGCATTTTGGCAATGATCTATCATAGGATTCAGCCACCATGCAGGCATGGCAGGCTGTGGTGGATGCACTGGTGCATGGTGACAACCATGATGACTTGCTGCATGAGATTTCCGCATTCCAGAGAGGTCAGGTCATGGTCCAGCCAGTCTTAACTATCACCGCAGGGAAGAACGCAAAGGTTGTGGTAGCCGTGGCCAAGGTTCAGTGCAGGATCATGACTCCTCTGGAGTGGCACATCAACTACATGCATTACATGCCCACATTGCGTGACCTTGCACTAAAAGTATTGTCTCAGCCTTGTTTGTCATCTGAATGTGAGCGTGTGTTCTCCACTCATGAGTTGGTGCACACTACACGTAGGAACCGCGTGCTCGTCTCAACGCTGGAGTTGCTCATCCGCTGCAATGTCAGACTACAAAAGCACTATGGGAAGAGCGGCGGGCGAGTAGCAAAGCAGTTGCCACAAGCAATAGAGGCAGCAAAAGGAGAGGAAGCACATGACGGAGAGGCAAGTGAAGATGATGGGGAGATTGTGGAGGAGGGGGACAAGGTAGAGCTGCTCAATGAGGGTGAAGAGGACGGCAGTGACAGTGATGAGGGTGAAGATGAGGAGGAAGACATCATCGGTGCGGAGGGAGATGACGAGGTCATTGAGCTGGAGGCCAACATCCATTTTCTAGTTGACTCTCCCATGTTACCGCATGCACGTCGTGTACGCATGCGGCAGGAGCCTCCGGCCGTGGCATCTGGAAGCAGGCAGACCAGTCCCAGCCAGACTCGTACATCAACTATAGCAGCTGATGCAGTATCTGATGCAGCTGCTGCTACAGCAGCAGCTACAGCAGCAGGTACAGCAGTAGCTACAGGAGAAACGGCCGGCGCAACAGAATCAACTGCTATAGGAGTACCTTCTGCACCTACTTCACCACAAGCAACTGCTGGAGCAGAAGCAACTCTTGCAACTCCTGCTTCAGATCCAATTCCTGCAACTCCACCTCCACCGCCAAAAGAAGTAAGAGGGCAAGATGCTCATACCAGTGGGCAAGCTTCACATGCGTGTGCCTCAGGCAGAAAACGCCAAGTTCCCGGGGAGAAGGCAGCCAAGCGTGGACGTGCTAAGAAATAGGAAGGTTACATTGTCTCTATCAAATCACTCCTTGAATAAATTTCATTCACATTGTACTCCTGTTTGACTAGCTACTCCTGTTTGATTTGCTAACAATGCCTAGCTATTCCTTGCTGAATGTAATGTGCAACATGTAGCTGGTAGTTTTATTGCCACTGTGCTTACAATGCTTTCAATGTTCTGTCTGTCCTACTTACAATGCCTTGCTAATGATAATACAATGTAGTGTGTAACATGCAGATGATAGCCATAATGTATGGCAGTGTGCCATGCACGTGCCTCTGTCCACATGTATATGAATGGGGCCAAAAAATGAGTGGAGATACAGTTAATGTGGTATGAAGTGAAGTTAAAATTTCAATCTGTAGTGTACTCATGAAAATAGTACCTGATGAAAATGGTCATTTTCAGCTTTCTGGCATGGTGGATGCCACTAAAACCAGCGTTGTAAAGGGGCCACAACCTTGTGCTCAAAATGGACTACAACGTTGTTCGTTGTCCACGACGCTGTGACGTTGTACGTGGTACGTAGGTCAACATTGGGCCAAGGAGGTACGCCACCGTCTCTTCATGGCGAAGTCCGACATGTTGCAGGTGGAAAAGGTGGATCTCGCATGGTACAAGGACTCAAGGTGTACCAAGAGCCTGACACATCACAAGGAGTGGTTTACACAGCTGCTGGCCATCCCTCCCCATCCTATCGCTATGGGTGATGATTGGGTGGTGTATGCTGAGGGGATTGGGCTTGTGGAGATGTGGTTGGAGACCCCGCATGGCATTGAAATGGGAGTGTTCCATGGCGTGCTGTATGTACCTGATGCTGCATTCAACCTCCTCTCAGTCTCCTCTCTCACCAACACAGGAATACGCGTTGTCTTTGACAATGACTATGGCTACATCCTCAACAAGGACACTGGAGAGGAGTTGGCCAGGTTGGTGAAGGAGGACGACATGTACCGCCTGCTGGGGGCGACCAAGATCCCGCGTGAGCAGTGTCTTGCAGCAGTGGTGTAGGTAACGGATGGCAAGATCTGGCATGCGCACTTTGGCCACATCGGCATGCGTGCCTTGCAGCAGCTTCAAGCAAAGCAGATGGTGCGTGAATTGCCCACCATCTCTGAGAGTTGAACCAACTTTCAAATACAACTTGAATCAGATGAAATGATTGACTACAGAGTGAGCTAGCTCCACGTTTCCATGGCGCACGGGGTTCGGCCACAACCTAAGTCCTAGGATCAAATAGGTAAGAGAGGGGAGGGGTGAAGTACGCTAGACGTGCTTCGCTCGGCGCGGTCGGCGAGCGAAGCTTGCCGGTCGTGCTGGCTCGCTTCGCACAGCGAGAGCGAACCCATCCAGCTGGTTTGCTAAAAACCCTCCTCCAAGTATTTTCCCAGTCCTAGGATTGTCAGAATCAAGCGACTCCGCCAAGGTGACTCCGCCTCTCCAGACAAGAAGGACAAGCGCTGACCCGGGCACAAGGCAAACAACCCCTCTCTCTCTCCTGCTCCAATCCCTCGGATATTCTGAGCTCTCTATAATCGGTTCAGCCTTGGGCAAGAACCACCTTGGTAACCACGCTCGCCAACCGTTGTCGGTGCAACGGATAGCATACCTACTTCTTTATGATTTCGACTTTCTAAATAATTTACTGGATGTTTTAATTTGCCATCATTTTTAATTAATAAGTGGTTTTCTATTTAGGCGAAATTTGTGTGGGGCGTTGTCAAGAATTCGTTTGTTTTATGGCATCAGGCCGTCGTTTTCAACTTTTGAGCACTCGAGTTCCGGTATCGGTGCTCATCCGACACCGGAAATCGAGCGATCGCGTGACTGCTGGAAGCCACGTGATCGCACTTCTGATTTCGCTCGACCGGCTGGGGTCGAGCAAAACCTGAGGAATTATTAAAACCTATTCGTTTTCTGGACAGTAATATTCTATCGGTAGCCGAATAAAAGAAATCGTCGTCCCCAGATAATTATTTCATATCGAAATAAAAAAGCAGTAGGGTACCGAGTGATCCCCATATCAATGTGATAAACTAGTCACGAGCACGTCCGGCTAGCGCACAAGAAGCCGTTAGCTATCCGTTTGCTAACTGGTCTGATGGATATAGGAGGATGTTTATTCCCTCCCAGTTTTAACCAGAACAATTTTGCACATCCTGTTCCCTTTGGCTCCATGGCTTCGCCGCCGTGTTCTCGCCCTGCTCGGTTCTTGCCTCCATTGCTTTTGCCCTCCACTGTCTCCTCATGGCCCTTCGCTTCGCCATCCTCAACCTTTCGCTTCCGACACCTCCCTTGTTGCACCCTCAAGGTTCTCTCACCTGCACTCTGTCTACCATGGAGCTTCAGTACCTCGTGTCCTTTTGGGGCCCTGCAACTAACTCCTTGGACCCACACGCACCGCTTTGCTTCCGTCACTTCACTACGTCACTTCTGCCTGCTGCATTGCTTCTGTTTGCTTCTGCCTCTGTCATCCTTGCTCATTACATTCTTCTGACATGGTATCAGAGCATCAGGTAATATCACCTGGTGCCTCGTGACCAAGTCATCGCTCTGTCGCCACCATTGCATCCCTTCTTGAGTCCACACTCCTCTGCCGCCATCACCGCCACCTCGCGCCTCTCCGCTTCATCAGTAGCTGACATCAGCGGCACCGCCTGAAGTGCTCCTCGCACTGAAGCAAATGCCTCGTCATCCTAAGGAAGCCCTCCACCCATTCCATGCCTGTAGCAAACAGTTGGTGTCTTGTTGTGAAACAACAGTTGCAAGCAGCTCTCGAGACGCCGCCTCCCGTCAACCTCCTGGAAGCTTCTTGCCAATCGTCACCTACTGCCCCACATCTCGCCAAGCCTTGCAAGTACCTCTGTACCTCTTCTATCCGCTTATCAGCCTCATCTGCTCCATCTACCCCATCGACATCAGCCTCCTCGCACTCATTGTGCCGCGCCATGTCTCCGCACCGCCCTCCAGCATCGTCAGCAGCAGCAGTGCCACGCCCGCTGTCAGGACATCGGACACCACCAGTCTTCTTGCTCCCATTGCGAGCCAACTGGGGAACAAGCCGTCACTTTCCTCACATCAGCGGATCAGTATCTCTACTCACTGCATGACTCCCTCCGCTACAATCAGTCTCCTCTAGTCACCAGGATATCAGACACCACCAGTCTTGTTGCCCGTCGGTCTCGGGTCAACTGGGGAACAAGCCGTCACTCCCCTAAAAGCAGAGTAACTGATTGTCTCGCTCGCGCTTCCCACCATGCCGCCATCCTCTGCCTGTCGCAGCCTTCCTCCTCCGCCTCCGCAACGCCCTCCTTATCCTCATCATCCTCCCCTTCGCACCATCATCATCTCCATCTTCATCTGCTGCCTGCTTCCTCGCCATCCTTACTCCCGCTTCCTGCTCCACCTCAACCTCATCTGCCTTCCTCGCGTCGCCGGCCATCATCTACATCATCCGCACTGCTTTCTCATCAGTCGTCATCATCAGCCTTTGTCATCAGCGCACAAGGTTCCGCCCCTGTGCCCACTCAGCCATCAGCTGCCTCAGCCTCCTCCCGTTTTGCTTCCGCATCGTCCGCTCGGCTCAAGGATCCGCCCGGTTGCATCGCCCTTTCCGCGATGACTTGCGCCCACGCCGAAACTTCCTTCAGCGCACGCGGCTCGCTTGCGCACACTCCGTCATCGTCATCAGCCTCCGCTTTCTCATCAGCCATCGTCATCAGCATCTGCCGCCAGCACAAGGATCTGCACGAGCTAGCTGCCTACTTCGCAGTAGCCTACACCCACTCCGGCAGCAGATTTCTTGCGGCGCGTCGGCACCTGCCTTCCCCTTGTCGCATCCTATTCCCCTATTTCAGCAGTGCTCATGGTTTCGCCCCTACGCACACTCAATTATCAATCGTTCCTCCACCATCTGCATCATCCTCTGCTCGGCACAAGGATCCGCCCGGTCGCATCGCTCGAGTCACGACGACCTACGCCCACGCCGAAATCTCACTGCGCACGAGGTTTTTCCCCTGCGCCCACTCATTCATCAGCCGTCTCCGCCTCCTCCCGCTCACTTCAGTATCATCAGCTCGGCACAAAGACCCGCTCCGTCGCATCGCTCATTCTGCCACAACTTGTACCCACTCCTAAACTTCCTCACCACACGCGACTCACCTCTGATCCTCACCCGCCTTCTCAGCAGCTTCATCTACACCTCCTCTAACATTGCAAGAACTTGTAGAGCACTAAAATGCCTGCCTCTCATAGGCCTCCTCACCATGATTGATGGGAAAGCTTGCCTTGTCAGATTCCCACCAAGACAAGAACAAACAATCTTCTTCAACTCCCTCGCTCGCACCCTTGGACCACTCAATTATGATGTCTTCCCAGAGAACTTCCTCATATCACTACCCATATTACATTCTACGCGTCCAGCAGAACACGTACCAATAGCTTCCAGTGGTCAGGAGACTTCCTCACCATGTATTCTCCTATCTACATCCAAAGAGAATCCATTGTTGCCGCCCTTCAACCTCCATCCCACAATTTACTTACACCAATACAGCAGATGGACCATTCCCTCAGAAGGTCTCTGTGCCTCATTGCAGACACAGACTTTCATCCACACATTCACGCTCATCCTAGCAACATCTACCAAATATGGGTTGATCTTCTCCAAGCATGCCTCTGTCCTCTGCTTGACCCAATCATACCACCTCCACTGCTCCCACGCAGCCCGCGGCTTAAAGGCCTTGTGCACTATCACTACTGCTCAAAGTCGTGCTGCGCTAGCCAACAGGGTGTCAAAACAGAATGACTCTTACACAAACGATCCTTCTTTCCCTGTCACCTTGACGAAGTCACGGGGGGTGTCAAAATCAAGCGACTCCGCCACGGTGACTCTTCCTCTCCAGATAAGAAGGACAGGCTCTGACCCGGGCACTAGGCAAACGACCCCGCTCTCTCTCGTGCTTCAGTCCCTCGGATATTCAGAGCTCTCAATGATCGGTTCAGCCTTGGACAGGAACCACCTCGGTAACCACGCTCGCCAACCGTTGTCGGTGCAGCGGATAGCATACCGAGTGATCCCCTAATAAATGTGATAAACTTGTCTAGAACACGTCCGGCTAGCGCACAAGAAGCCGTTGGCTATCCGTTTGCTACCTGGTCTGATGGATATAGGAGGATGTTCATTCCCTCCCAGTTTTAACCAGAACAGTTCTGCACATCCTGTTCCCTTTGGTTCCGCGGCTTTGCCGCCGTGTCCTCGCCCTGCTCACTTCTCGCTTCCATTGCTTTTGCCCTCCACTGTCTCCTCACGGCCATTCTCTTTGCCACCCTCAACCTTTCGCTTCCGACGCCTCCCTTGTTGCGCCCTCAAGGTTCTCTCACCCGCACTTTGTCTACCTTGGAGTTTCAGTACCTCGCATCCTTCCGAGGCCCTGCAACTAACTCCTTGGACCCGCACGCATCGTTTTACTTCTGTCACTCCACTACGTCACTTCTGCCTGCTGCATTACTTCTGCTCGCTTCTGCCTCTGTCGTCCTCACTCATTGCATTCTTCTGACAAGGATCCCACCAACAAAACTAACCTAATGTGAACCCGGACAATCTCATGTTCACCGAGTAGCATAGAAGGCACCATGCATCAAGAGAAAATTCAACAGTCTCTACAACATAATATTATAAGGAGGTTAACAAGCTGAAACAGGTCTTCGCGGCCGATGAGAGTGGAGGACATGGGATCAGGCCAAGGGAGGTCACGCGACTTGAGAATGATGACATGAGATGAGCATATGGTCTCAGTGCGTGTCGCCACCCGTCTTTGGATCACCATGCCCTGCACACCCAAGGACATATAGATGAGTAGGATATGGCACACGGATTTATACGCCCCCTTGGCCGAGGGTACACAGGGCATGCACCCAAGCTGACGCATGTGATCTATGAATGCGGGTGATGGAACTGCCTTGGTGAGGAAGTCAGCAAGTTGCTCTGAGCCGCTGTTGCCACACACTTGGACCGTACCAGCTCCAACTGCCTCACGTACAATGTGATGTTTTACACTGATGTGCTTTGTGCGTGGGTGCAAGATTCCGTCATTCGCTGTGATGTGATGAGCTGCCGAACTGTCGCTATGTAGTGGTACAGCATCAAAACAAAGCCCAACTCCTCCAACAGCCGCCGCATCCAAATGGCTTCACATGAAGCTTCCCCAAGCGCCATATACTCTGCTTGAGCCACACTCTTTGCTAAAAAAGACTGCTTTGCACTGCGCCATGAGACTGCAGTGCCCGCAAGATGAAACACCCACCCGCCCCTGCTGCGCGCTGCTCTGTCGCGTGCATAGTCACTGTCGCAAAAACCATCCAACAGTGGTGCTTGTGATGGAGAGAAAACGAGACCGACAGTGGTAGTGTCCAGCACATGGTGCAACAATTTCAGAAGAGCTTTTTGATGGGCAGTCCGGGATTGCTGGTTGAATTGGGCAAGCGTGTTGACTGCGCAGGCTATGTCCAGTTGTGTGGTGGTGGCTAGATAGCTCAAGCTACCCAGGATTTGGTGGTATAGTATGGGGTCTATTCTGGTCCGTGTTCTGTGCTGTTTGCATCAAGGAGATGTGCATAGACATTTGGGCTCATGGGTATGCATTGTCGTGGAAGATGCTGTACGAGGTGTACAAAGCGTGCTGTCAGGTGTGCAATGAACCGTCCTTGATGGAGAGAGAGAGAGAGAAGGAGAGTACGTGCGTTTCTATTTTGTGAAATGGTCATGCCCAGAAAGTTATGCGCCTCTCCAAGGTCTGTCATGCGGTAGTATTCAGTGAGTAATGCTTTAGTGTGGGTCACAATATTGAGAGAGGGAGAGAGAAGAAGCAAGTGATCCACGTAGATAATGAGAACAACAGGTCCCTCACCCGTCCAGCAAAGAAAAACAGAGGGGTCTGTCGTGCTTTGGATGAACCCCCCTTTCTCTAGTGTTCGTTTGATCTCCTTGTTCTAGAATCTTGGTGCTTGCTTCAATCCAGAGAGAGCTTTGAGGAGTAGCCATACTCTATCTGTACCATCTTCAAACCCTTCTGGCTGTTTGACATACAACTCTTCTTCCAGTGGCCCATTGAGAAAATCATTTTTTACGTCCATTTGATGGTCTTTCCAGTCCTCTAGAGCTGCCAGTCCCAACAAGATACGACTGGGGTGTACTTCTCGACAGGAGCATATGTGTCAGTGAAGTGTTGGCCGGGAATCTGATAAATTCCTTTGGCTACCAATCTAGCCTTGTATTTCTCTATCAAGCCTGCCAGGTTCCTTTTGAGTTTGTAAACCCATTTCACATCTATTGCTTTGCATCCCGGTGGGAGCGGTACGACTTCAAACACATCATGCTCCATCAGAGCATTGATTTCGTTGATCATGGCTTGCTCCCATTGCTTTGCGTCAAGATGCCCCCTTGCTTCAGCAAGGGTGCTCGGCTCAGTCTGTGCTGAAGTATCGACCAAGTTGTAAAACTGTTTGAAGTCAACCCTGGGTAGGTTCCTTGAGGACCTGCACACCGGCTCTGGTTGGGGATCCTTGACCCGACGAGGAGGTGGATCAGTCACGAGGGGTTGCAGACCAGGGGGAGAAAGTGTACTCTGCGCTCGAGAGTCTTTTAAGCCTGCAGTCTCAAGATCTCTGGGAGTAAGCTGGTGCGTGGGAACAGGAGAGCCGGCTTGTGGCACACAGATCCTCCGTGAAGGTGCTGGTGTTATACCCTTTTTTGCCTTTGGCGGTTGGGTCTGACAGTATGCGAGGACTAGCTCCGTAAGTATTTTCACTTGTGCTGCGCTATCCCCGCGGCCCCGCGCTCGTCATGCTCTGTGGGTCATATGGCTTTCCTAAACGTTCGATGGATCATTCACCGGATTAGTGTCGGCAATGTACCATAAACACACACTTCATCCAATAATAGCCCAACCTTTTCTCCGGCTAGAGTCTCGACTCCTCTCAGGGCAGTCCATGTATGTTCATTTTGGCCATTTGAAGAATCTAACTCATCATCGACGGTCAATTATGCAACGGATATCATAACGCTAGTGAGGGAATTCCTTCTAACAACTCAAAAGGAGATGGCTTGTACAATCAAAGCAATTGTATTGAACTACGAAAGAGCACATATAGTCAATATCTTTCTCCCACCCACACAACCAGCATCCTACACATCGTCAAGCAACACACGCAAACCGTAAGCCTCCCGTGTCGCCGGATCATCGACCAGTGCTTGTCCTCCTACGAGCACCGTGCGGTGCACGGCGCCTTCATTGTTCGCCCGTGGGATGGCTCGCCGTAACTCCAGTGGCCCACCAACACGTCGACCTGCACGGGAAAGAGCACGCGTTGAGTCCTCCTCTCGTACTCAGGTGAGCTCTTCCTGGTAGCGTCAGTATGCTCGATATGCCTCAACCCGCTCTTATGCCGCCTCCGCAGCACGCCGTCCGACGTCTCGCGCGACCTCCTGCCAGCTTTCCACGCGGTGGGGCTCGTCGTCCCGGGGAAGTCTCTGCAACCACGGTTGCCAGAACAGCTCCAATGTTTTGCCTGCGGGATGGTGCGTCCACTTCATCACTCCCAGGACCGTCCAAGCTCCAAGTCGATGGGGAACATTGCAGCAGCTACAGATGGCGTAGAAGGTCACCGGGGAGTCTCGGGGACCGCGCCTGGGGTTTGGAGGCTGGTGCTCTCGAGGGAACTCAGGGCCGGGCCATGATGGCTCCGTGACGTACTCCTCGGGGAGCGGTCTTCCCATCCGGGGATGGTACGCACACGCACGCACACTTCTCACACTCACTTGTACGCTTAAGATCTGATCCAGCTCCCCTAGTCTAGCTTGTCGTGAGACGGGACGCGAATCCTGCTCAACGGTCTGACTTGGCCGAGGGGCAGCAGTCTCTCGGCCTGGCTGACGCCCGCAGGACCCGCCTATCACACCCGGGTTTGGCGAGGGGCCCGCAACGCAGCTTACGCGTGGCAAGAGCCGTCTCGCAAGTCGGGGGCAGAGGCTTCGGAAGCCAGTGCACGATCGTAGGTTCCAGCAGGATGGCACCGGTCCCTCTCGTCAGCAGCTTCTTCTCATCAGCTGTCCTCCTCCTCTTGTCCCTCCTCCTCTTATCTTCTTCTCGCAACGCCTTTCCGGGGTCCCTTCACACTGTCCAGCCCCGTTCCACAGCTCGCACATCAAAACGCCTTTGGTTAAGGCGTTTCGAGCACCGTTCCTCTCCTCGAGGTTCGGACGCGACTCCGCTCCGATCAAGCCAGCCTCGGGCTGCCTTCCTTTCCTCTCGGCAGGTCTGGTCGGCTCACGTTGTCCACCGCAATATCTTCCCTCGCACTCCGTCGCTCCTCGGAATCGAACTGCCCTCCCTGCAATTTTCTTTTCCTTTCTCGAGCAGTCGTTGGATGATTTGTCGACCTTCCCCTCCCCTTTCTCCTCCTTGAACCCGGATCCCAGCTCCTCTTTTCTCATTCTCCGGTGGATGAACGAAACACCATTAACACTGTTATACCCTCAACACGTAAAACAAGCTGGACGTCCCCGTCCATCCGTCCCTCCTTCCTGGTTTCGTTCATCCCATCCTTTCCTTCTGCTGGATCATCCGCCGTGTGACCAACACTCTCGTNCACTCCGTCGCTCCTCGGAATCGAACTGCCCTCCCTGCAATTTTCTTTTCCTTTCTCGAGCAGTCGTTGGATGATTTGTCGACCTTCCCCTACCCTTTCTCCTCCTTGAACCCGGATCCCAGCTCCTCTTTTCTCATTCTCCGGTGGATGAACGAAACACCATTAACACTGTTATACCCTCAACACGTAAAACAAGCTGGACGTCCCCGTCCATCCGTCCCTCCTTCCTGGTTTCGTTCATCCCATCCTTTCCTTCTGCTGGATCATCCGCCGTGTGACCAACACTCTCGTCCTCTTTCCAGTGCAGTCTCCCCTTCTCCTTTGTCCGGTTAAGAATACTCCTCCTCCGCCCATTTCATCCTCTCCACCTCTTCCAATTCCCAATGGAGCCCCACTTGTTGTATCCCCTCATCCCACACCTTGCGGCTCCCCTTGCTCCTTCCTTGCTGCATCAATGATCTGGCACCTGCACTACGTGGGGCTCGTATTATCCCCACGTCTGCCCCGGCTGTCGTCCTTTGTCCTCCTTGGTGCGCCTCGCGTGCCCCTCCTGACGTTGATCCCTTTGCCAGCAAGAACTGGCGGGGGTCTCTCTCTGCTCCTCGATCCCTCTGTTGCCTCCCCGGGGTTATGAGATGGTCCCATCGACGCACCGGTGCATGATCGGCCAAAGCTCTGGGATGCCCCGTTGCCCCGTTGTCCCGTCTAAGGCGCCGCACCAGGTGCAACTGCTGCACGGGACAGCACCTCTCGTGCTCGCTGCTCCGCTGCTACTGCTGGTGGCGCCTGGGCCTGGGGCGCCACGCCGGGTGCAGCTGCTGTAGGTAGCAGCACCTCCCGTGCCTGCTGCTCCGCTAGTACTACTGGTGGGGCCTGCGCCTAGGGCGCCGCACCGGGTGCAGCTGCTGTAGGTGGCAGCACCTCCTATGCCAGCTACTCTACTACTGCTGCTAGTGGCGCCTCCGTCTGGAGCGCCGCGCCGGATGCAACTGCTACAGGTGGCAGTACCTCCCGTGCCCGCTGCTCCGCTGCTGCTGCTGGTGGCGCCTGCGCGTGGGGCGCCGCGCCGGGTGCAGCTGCTACAGGTGGCAGCACCTCCTATACCCGCTGCTCTGCTGCTGCTACTAGTGGCGCCTGCACCTGGAGTGCCGCACCGGGTGCAGCTACTGCAGGTGGCAGCACCTTCTGTGCCCGTTGCTCCGTAGCTGCTGCTGGTGGCGCCTCCGTCTGGGGCGCCGCACCAGGTGCAGCTGTTGCAGGTGGCAGCACTTCCTGTGCCCGCTGCTCTGTAACTGCTACTGGTGGCGCCTGCGCCTGGGATGCCACGCCGGGTGCAACTGCTGTAGGTGGCTGCACCTCTTGTGTCTGCTGCTCTGTACCTGCTGCTGGTGGCGCCTCCGTCTGAGGCGCCATGTCGGGTGCAACTACTGTAGGTGGAAACACCTCCCGTGCCCGCTGCTGCGCTTTTGCTGTTGTTGGCGCCTGCGCCTGGGGCGCCGCGCCGGGTGTAGCTGCTGCAGGTGCCAACACCTCTTGTGCCCGCTGCTCTGTAGCTGCTGCCGGTGGCGCCTCCGTCTGGGATGCCGCGCCGGGTGCAGCTGCTGTAGGGGGCTGCACCTCCTGTGCCCGCGGCTTTGTAGCTGCAGCTGGTGGCGCCTCCGTCTAAGGCACCGCGCCGGGTGCAACTACGCCAAGTGGCAGCACCTCTTGTGCCCGCTGCTCCACTACTGCTGTTGGTGGCGCCTCCGTCTAAGGCACCGCGCCGGGTGCAACTACGCCAAGTGGCAGCACCTCTTGTGCCCGCTGCTCCACTACTGCTGTTGGTGGCGCCTGCGCGTGGGACGCCACGCTGGGTGCAGTTGTTGTAGGTGGCAGCACTTCACGTACCCGCTGCTCTGCTGCTGCTGCTAGTGGCGCCTGCGCCCGCGGCGCCGCGCCGGATGCAGATGCTGCAGGTGGTAGCACCTCATGTGCCCGCTGCTCTGTAGCTGCTGCTGGTGGCGCCTCCGTCTGGGGCGCCGCACCGGGTGCAACTGCTGCACGTAGCAGCACCTCCCATGTCCGCTGCTCTGCTGCTGCTGCTAGTGGCGCCTCCGTCTGGGGCGCCGCACCGGGTGCAACTGCTGTAGGTGGCAGTACCTCCTGTGTGTGCTCCTCCACTGCTGCTGCTGGTGGCGCCTGCGCCTAGGGCGCCATGCCGGGTGTAACTGCTGTAGGTGGCAGTACCTCCTGTGTGTGCTCCTCCACTGCTGCTGCTGGTGGCGCCTGCGCCTAGGGCGCCATGCCGGGTGTAACTGCTGTAGGTGGCAGTACCTCCTGTGCCCGCTGCTCCGCTGCTACTACTTGTGGCGCCTGCGCCTGGGGCGCCGCGCCGGGTGCAGCTGCTGCAGGTGGCAGCACCTCGTGTGCCTGGTGTTGGAGTCTCACAGGACGTGCTCTGGATGTTGTCGCGGCCAATGGCAGTGAGCGCAAACCGCGTTTAGCGTCTGCCTCCATCGATGCGGATCGATCATTCACCGTACGTGGTGGACTCGGGGTATGTGGCTGCTGTAGTGGCCTTCGTTGCGTGGCCTCCGGTACCTAGTCTGACGCGGGCTCGTAGAGAGGCATCTGTTACCGGGCCTCTAGTTCGGTTCCTAGTGTTGGCTCCTCAGGGGTCCGGGGTTACCGGGTGGGGAGCTTTTCTCTCCCGACTCGACGTCGCTTGTTGGTAATGCTCTCCATTCCCACCCTCGCATATTCTCCCCTTCCTCTGCTCCTGTTTCTTGCTGCGCCTGTTGCAGTGGGGTGCTTGCGCCGGCTTCCTGCTTGTGTGTCTCCTTGTCCTGCCGTGCCGGGGGAGGCATCCCAATACTCGACGAAACAAGCTGGGTCCCCCCGGCCGAAGGCGTAGGCGTGTCAACCTCAGAGGCCGGGGTTGTGGTGATGGGTGGGGGAGGCCGGTGTGGGCGACCTGGAGATTGAGGCCTTCTGGTAAACGTGGCTACCACCTCCTCCACGTCATCGTCGGCGCCGATGCGGGGCGGGTGACGTGCGACCGGCAAGGTCTGCCAACGGACAGGGAGCTTCTCAAGGTGCTCCCGGCGCACCATAATGTTGGAAGTGTGGCGACCCTCGAGCCACACGTAGACTCAATCGACGGCCCATACCTGGTAGCATTGGTCGAGGAGCGTGGCTTCATTGTGCCGCGCCTTACCCTCCTCCTCCCGTCTTGGCCACACGCCGTCACCGACCTAGAAGTCATCGAGCATGAGGCCGGCATTTGCCCGGTCTACCCCACGTTGTGCTACGACAAACGCCCGAGTGCGAGCCTCTTGGAGACACCGTTGAAGCCAAGCGCCCCGTTATTTCATGAACTCCACTTTGTCAGCCACCGTTGAACCCTCTTCCCGCGACGGCATCGGCGCGTCAGACATGAGCGGCAGGGTAGCCATGGTCCAATGTTGCTGGCCGTGGTGCAGCATGTAGGGTGAGAAGCTGGTAGAAGAGTGAGGTGTGATGTTGTATTCCTAAACGATGTCCTCCAGCTGCTCGTCCCATGGTGCATTGTCATCCGACAACTTCCGGATAGTCCTGGTGATGGCGCCGTATATGCGTTCGTATTGACCTTGTGCCTGCGGCCAGTATGGTGCCCCATTGTCGATCTGGATATTGAAGTAAGCCGCCACCTCTGCGAATGTTCCGGCAAAGTGTGAGCTGTTGTCACACTGGATGATCCTGCACCCACCTCCCCGATAGATGACCTCTTCTTTCAAGAACACTGCGGCATGCACTGCACCGTTCTTGGGGACAGCGCGCGCCATGACCCACTTGGTCATGTGGTCGATGCCAAGGATCCAATAGATGTGTTGCATTGGGTAGTGCGGAGGGGGCCATGGAAGTCAATAATGACTTTTTCCATTGGTGCACCGAGACGGGCGCACACAAAGCGGGGCTGAAGGATTCGTTGGTGAGGATGATGGCAGATGTAAGTCCCGCATATTGCAACGACCTCGCCAATCTGCTATTTCAATCCCACCCAGTAGACCTGTGGGACCAGAGCCTCGTAGACGGTGGCAGAGCGTGTGTGCATGCGATCATACTGCTGCATTATGAGTTTATCCTGCAACGGCACCGGGGTGCACCAACGCAGTGGGTACGCATCGTCCGCACGTCTCCAGAGTCACCCTTGCAGCCACAAATACTTGTCGAGGGCGGCCTTATCGTTGGAGCAAACATGGGCGTCTGGATAGACCTTCATCATGGTGCGGCCACCAGATAGGATCTGGGCTTGTGCCCAATCGGACCACTCGTATGTCTTGGCAGGTGGTTCCTGCTACCCGTGTGCTAGATTGCCCCCAAGTGCCAAGGCGAGGAGGCGGCTTCGCATCTCCTCAAAGGATTCTGGTGGTGGCGGTACCCTGCCACCTGCAGATTTTGCCTGATGTTGCTCATCACCTGTTCCCGGCGGGAGGCCGTCACTCCGCATGCGCTTAGAGGAGCTCCGCATGACGGTTGGTTCCGCCGTGCCCGTGGAGGTCGTCATGGCGGGACGCCGAATGCGGGATGAAGTGCGCCGCGTAGTGGCTGGTGGCATGGCAGGTGGTGCATCAGCAGCGGGTACGTTGGTCACAGTGGGTTGGGTTCCAGCAGGCACATGCTTGCGAGTGACACGTGGGTCATCCACCGGAGGTGGCGGCGCTCTGGGCGCGGCGGGTGGTTCCTGGAGATGAGAGGTGGTCGGTGCGACTCCCGCATCACCATAGGACGGTGGATGATGCACTGGCAGGACTGCTGCCTGGGTCGTTGATGACACAGGTGCAGTACGGGAAGAGGGAGGAGAGGGGGGGCGGGGAAGAGGGCCGAAGACAGGAAAAGCGATGAGAGTCTCGCGTCGGTTCGGAAGAAAGGGTGGGGAGGGGGCAGCAGGAGAAAGGGGTGTCTGATCTGCCACAAGCGGCTGTGTTACTGGAAAGGTGTCCGTTGCGCTCGTGGATGGTGCGGGCCGAGGGCGCGTCGGACCCGCGCCGTCCTCTACTCAGGTAGGCGGCGAGGGAGGAGGAGGTACACACGCCGAAGGCGGGATGGCGCTCGGTGATGGCTGGTTGGCTGAGAAGAGCTCCTCCCCACCGTGGGGCGATTCCTCACTGCTTGTGCTCGAACTGGACTTCGAAGAGGGGGAACCGAATCGCTGGCGGTGAAGCCTGCGCATGAACACCCTTAGCGCCATGCCATCACGAGGGTTGGCCGTCCGTACTTGGAAGATACGACGGAGGCCCGCATGATCGTGTTAATCAGCTTCCACATGGTAGTAGGAGGCCCGCAGCATGACTCTACAACGAGCAAAGGGATGCAGGTTCATGGGGAGGGGGTCTTGCTGACGATGCTGCACCGCCCAGTCGAGGAAGCAGTAAAAAGCACGAGCTCCGCAGTCGAGAGAGAGGTCGAGGGAGTAGAGGAAGCGGAGGAAGTTGTGATGGTACAGATTAAACCTCCTCGTCAGGAATGGGAGAAGGCCGGGCTGGGTGCGTTTTGGCTGGTCGGGAGTCATGGTCTAGTGCAGGAAACAGCGGAAGGCTGTCAGGCCAACAGCAGTAGAAAAGTCCAGTGTGTAGAGGTGCCGCAATCCCTCGAGGTGCTCCTCCCACTCATCCTCCAGCCTGTGCACGGCACCGGTGATGAATGCGTGAGTGACATCACGGATCAGCTGTTGTTGCAGGCGCTGCTCGCGCTCATCAACGAGCTGCTTGGCCTGGTCAACCATCGCGCAGATGGCACGATACTGCTGGGAGACGTCCTCTCGGAGGGCCAGAACCCTCGTCCACTACTGGGACATGTCCTGCAATCTGGCACGGACGGAGGCCCACTCCTCTTCGCACTCAGTCCGCAACTGCCGTAGTTCGGAGAGCTGAGCGTCGAGCTGCTGCAGCCTTGAAGTTAAGCGAACCTCCTCTGCCTGCGTTCCCTTGAGGGTGTGGCCCAGTTCTACGCGTTGGTCAATGAGACGTTGTCCCTCAACTGCAGGCGGTTCATCCCCTTTGTCAGCGGCCTCATTCCACGTGTCTTGCTGGTGTAGCACCTCCTGAAGCCTGGCTTGGATAGCTGTACTTACGTCTCTTGCTCTTGGACACGCTGGTGGCCGTTGATGCAGGCGGATTCGCACGCAGAGAGGGCGGTCCTACCTTGCACCAGGTTCACGGCAGAGCTGCGCACATGGCCCGCCTACGACCGCAGCCATGTCATGTGTTGCTCCCAGAGCCTCTCTACTCTTTCCGCCCATGCTCGATTCTGGGTTATATGAAGTGCCAATGTTTGCCACAACGCCTCGCCGTTGTGGGGGTCAGGTGCCTTTGGTGAAGGTGGGGGTGCCGGGCAGGGATCGTCCATGCCTAAGTTGTCGAGACGATCTGCCGCATCGGCCATGGTGAGAAAAGCTGCAAGCACGCGGGCCTCTAACGCAGGAGCAGTGCCCACGTACACCGTGCTTCCAGCGAGTTCGTACTCGTAGTGTGCCCAGGTAGTGTGTTCCATCTCTGGCGTGGCATTGGTGGCGTTCATCCTTTGTCGGTCGTCTGTAGCAGTTGCATGAGAAGTGTGTTCCGGGTCGTCCATAGCTGTATCGGTCTCCGTCGTGGATCGTCGGCTGTGTAAACAGCGTGAACTGCACGAATGAGAATTTGAGGATTGCCGTCGGGGTCCACGAGATGGTGCCCGGGCGGTTCGGGGCGGCCGGACGGGATGGGCGTACCGCCGTGGTCATCGAAGGGCGAGGGGCATGTGAGGCTCCAGACCACGTTGATGTGTCGGAGGATCACCTCGAATCCTCGCCAATCGTGTGGAGACGCGTTCTCCGAGGAGGATGACGTCTTCCGCCGTTGCCTGCATGTGTTCCGCGATGCTAGCGTGCACCTCTGTCGGATACGGTGCATCATCCTCCGGGGAGTCACTACTGTCCGTGGATGATACCGGTGCGTCAGCAACGAGTCTCACGAAGCGTGCACCGGTGGATTGATTGCCCGCATGTGCTGAGCGGCTGGTGGAGAAAGCCTGTCCCGTCCGCAATCGTGCATTGCACTGAGCTGGCACTTCCGTTGCTTCAAAGTGAAGTGGGACGTATGATGGCGCCCGTCTTCATTGTGCAATGTCATGCATTTTCCCCCGAGCAAAATTATGACGTTGCATGCCTTCAGCCAATCGTTTGCAAGGAGGACATCGTACGTGGGGGTTTCACACACCTGAACTGGCAAACTTCGGTGGATGTTTCCAACCTGAAGGGGAAGTAAATCAATTTGACCCTCGGATTGGGTGATTTCCCCTCCCGCAGTGCCGAAGCAGAGATCGACAGCTCGAATAAGGTTTGACCAGTTAAACCGTTGGATGACGTGCATGGCGACCGTGGTATGCGTTGCACCGGTATCCACGATAGCGATGAATTTCACACCGGCAATCCAGACAGAGCATGAGATGACCGTATAGGTATACACTGGCATCGGTTGGCAACACAGTGTCATCGGTCGCCATGCAAGGGCTCCCGCCTCGAGGATCTCATGAACAGTCCGTCGGGTCCCATCGACATGATCCCTCATCATGCGGTGACCTGGCGACTCGAGCCAACAGTTGACTCTCCAGCCGGATGATGCCAGCGCAACATTGATTTCTTCAAAGAAGGTCTCCAGCAGTGTAATTTGCCCTGGCAGATGGGTAAGGACATCCATCCAGGGTAGCGCAAGGTGAGTTTGGTAGAAGAATTGCCGGATGACATCCGCCGCTACTGAACAGGGCGCCTTTGTTGGCGTCGGTGACATGACTGGCGGGGTGCGCGCTGTGGATGCAGGGGCAGAGTCGCGCCGCATGTGGCGGAGCCAATCCCCGTATTCCTTGTGCGTCCACCCAAGCGCATCCTTAAAGAGGTCAGTTTTGCGTCTCACATTTATGTGGCCCATGTCATCATCATCTTGAGGGAAACCATCAAGAGGGTACGCCTAGCGGTACTCCTCAGCGGTGAGATCGCGTGCTTGACCTTGAATCAGAACAACCTTGCCAGAGGGGGGCTCGGGCGGAGGTGGACCACCTCCGTGTGACGGTGTTTTGAGGGACCTGCGGTCCTTCCACCCTTCACGTAGTAGTCGGCTAGGAGCATCTGCGTTGCGATTTGCAAATGCTGGCTGGTACTTGATCATGAGGTTGTATCCTTGGAGAAGCAGGGCCCATTTACCGAGGATCCCGTCGTGGTTCTGCATTGTGAGCAACCACTGGAGGGCCTGATGATCCGTGATGATGGTGAAGGGTTTGCCATTCTTGACGTAATATCGGTAGAAGTGGATGGTCCATAGCACTGCCAGACATTCTCCCTTCACCGGAGGATACTTAGCCTCCACTTCGTTGAGCGCACGGCTGCCATAGCAGACCACTCTCATCATGCCGTCATCTCCTCGTTGAGACAGGATGGCCCCAATGCACTCCTATGAAAAATCTCTTGTGATGACGAATGGCAGGTTGAAGTTTGGGAATTCCAGCATCGGGGCCGTGATGAGGCAGTGCTTAATCTCGGCCCATGCAAGCTGACATGCTTCAGTCCATTCGAATGGTTCATCTTCATGGGTAAGGCGCTGCAATGGACGAACAATTTCTGCATGGTCGCGGATAAATTTGCGGTAGAAGTTGATGAATCCTAGGAAGATTTTGACCTGGGATGATGTTATCGGCCAATTCCAATCACGGACGGCTGCGATCTTGTCCGGGTCCGTGGATATCCCCCGTGCATTGATGATGAATCCCAGGAATTCCATGCTTTATGCCCCGATGACACACTTAGCGGCCTTCAAACGAAGGTTCGCAGAGCGTAGGGCCGAGAACACAGCGTCCAATGAAGCCATCAGCTCTTAGAAACTAAACGCAGCGACCATGACGTCATCCACGTAGCAGCATGCGTTAGGATCATCGCGCAACACCTGGTCCATTACGCGTTGAAAGGTAGCACTGGCATTGCGCAGTCCAATGGGCATGCGGGTGAAGGCATATAACCCATTCGGGGTGATGAAGGCCGTCTTCAGCATAGAGTTGCGATCCATGGGGATGGTGTGAAAGGCCGACTTGACATCAAGCTTGGCGAACCAAATCTTCCTGCGCTGACGTTCTTGGATATCAACAATGAGTGGCATGGGATATACATCCTCAACTGTAACCTTATTAAGGTCACAAAAGTCAATACAGAACCGCTTCGTACCGTCCGGCTTGCCCACAATCACTAGATTGGAATGTCACGGATTTTCCACTTCAACAATCACACCTTGTTCCTTTAGTTCATGCCGACCTTCGTTGATGATGTCCTTCTGGTCCTGGAGTAGACGTCGAGCTTTCTACTTACGTGGCAGCGCGTCTCATGTGTCAATGACATGGACTATGTCAACTACTCCGATCTCGGCTGTCTTGCCTGCGAACACATCTTTGTGGTATGTGAGGAGCTCCTTGACTTCTTGTTTTTGTTGTTCTGTCAAGCGCTCGTGAAGCATGTGGTTCCATCCTTGGGAAGGTGGTGGTGGCTCTTTGTCTCCTACCAGACCGCCTCCAAGATCAGGGTCTGGATCCCAATAGTCATAGACTTGCAGGTTGAAATTGCAGGAGCCACTTGGTGAGATGGTGAGAGCTCTTGACGGACGTGGAGGAGGCTCATCGTCGAGGCGCAGCCAGCCGACGTCACTCAGTGGTTCGTCATCTGAATTATCTAAGCTGGCATCCTCATAGAAAGCAATATCGTTGTCACACACTAGTATTTTTCCTTTGCGTTCCGCCTCTTTAGCGGGATCATCTGGAATCTTTGGTCGCATGTTCACCTGCACGAGAGAGCCATCCGAGAGCTGAGGGGGGCTAGGATGGACAACGGTGGTTGGCATCCTCCCGGAGTCCCTGGTGTGTTCGTTGGTTGTAGGGAGGGACAGCCACTTTGGGGACTTCACCGACGGTCTGGGTATTGGTCCCATCGGGATCTGTGGTCGATCATCCGTTGGAGCAGCTTGTGCTCGTTTAGGGTACGGTTGCTCTGGTGTAGTCATGTGGTCCTGCGCTTGTTCCTCCTCGGCTTGTGATGACATAACGGGCGAGACATTGTGCTTCAGGAATGCCAGGATAGAGTTTCTGGCATCGTGGTCCTCAGTACAGGCTTTCTCTAATGAGAAGGGGTGGCCAAATTTTGTGGACATTGATGTCCGTGGTCCCACGATCAGTGCTGCACATGTGGTATACCCCGATGAGGTCAACTGCATGACTCCCTCCGCATAGAACAGAGCGGCCTGTCGGGGAATGAGATAATCTGTTCCCAACAGGACTAAGTACAGGCCACCGTGACTTGCATTCGTACGACTTTATGGATGAGGCCCACCTGTAGGGGAAGGTCATCTACGATGCCATGCCCTGCATCCATGCCGCCGGATGCATTCGTGAATACCTTGGTTGTTGGTCGAATTTTGTGGTGCCCGCCGACCGCTTGCAGGACCTGAAGCGTTATTGTAGTGTGGGTAGCGCCAAGGTCAATGATTGCTAGGAACTTCTTGCCGCATATCCACACGAAGCAGCTGGTTACTTCATGGTGGGGAGCATGTGTGCGTGGTGGTGCCAGCGGCATGGGCCGCCACCCCCAGGTATCGGGTTCGGCTCGAATGGCTAGCCTGCTGAGTCGGTCGTGTGGGGTGTGAGTGCAGGTAAGGCGAATGCCGGCTGGTCGAAGCTTCTCCGCGTACTCGTGCAGAACTGCTACAAAGTCCAGGAGATAAGTGGTGTTTTGTTGTAAGTATTTCCCCAAGGATATCTCCTGAAAGGGGCAGTGGAAGGAGGTCATGACATCCGCCGTGGGCTCATTCCGTGCCGTGGGTTCATAGGATACCTTCTGGCGATGCGGTGGTGTGGGACCCCTTGGAGGGCGTGTGCGCGGGTCTGGTGGAGGCTGCAAGGACATCGCCGTGACCTGACTTGGTAAACGCGTCCAACGCGCTTTGACACATTTCTGAAGATTTGCTTGAGCCTGTTCTTGTCGCTCTTTGTATCGACGCATGCGTTCATACATCTCCGCAATCAACCATCCTTTCACACATTGCGCTTGAGCCACCGTGACCAACTCCCGCTCTGCAGGCGTTGGGGGGGTCTCCGTGGTCTGTTCCTCTGAGTGGGGAAGTCTGAGTTTCACATTTCGTGTAGGCGTATCTGAAGTAGACGGCTGAGTAGTGGTAGGCATTTCTTCTGTCTCCCTCTGTTGCACGTATGCTTTCCATTGCGCCGGTCCATTGTCTGCCGGACCAGAGGGTCGGGCGGTGATGTTGAGGCCAACAGCTTGCCGAGTCCCGCCAGCTCCTGCCGATCCGCGTCCCTAGTATTGTCCTCCTCTGGCTGACACATCGGGTATTGGGGTGGGATTGGGGCACTCCCGGCGCCGATGGGTGAATTCTCCGCATCCATAGCAACTCCCCGGTGGATAGTTATGGGGGTTCATCGGGTTGGGCGCTAAAGTATCTGTTGGCATGCGAATACTGGGTGCCACATGCTCCTTTGGGGCGGATTGCTCTTGGGCCGCTCGTCCCTTGATCTCCCTCTGCTGATGTTCCGCTTCCTCCTTTAAGGCGTCCAGTGTGCTAGACTGGCGGGGATCCAAAGTGTTGGCTATCGCTGCAACAAGGGAATCCCGGTAGTACTCCTTGATCATGCGCAATGGGATGTCGACACATCACACCGAGATCTTGGTAAACTTGTCGTTGTGCATTTTTATGTTTTCCCCAGCCTTCATGCGGATTGTACAAATCTGGAGCTCTGCCTCCTCCTGGCTCATGCGGTCGAAGTGCTTGGTCATCCTATTCGTCAGGTCTTCAAAGTTGGTAAAAGGACGTTCCTTATGTTCTACCGTAAACCACTCCTAGGCTTTCCCTTACATCGCGAGGTGTACCGCTGGGACAATGTAGTCAGGAGACAACAGTTCGTAATCGAGACAAGTGCCCAACTTGGACAGCCACATAGCCGGGTCCTCCTCTGGTTCATCCTTGAAGACGTCGAGCTTTGGGAGGGTGTAAGAAGCCTTCGCCGCTGGGTTAGGAGTCAGTTCCTGCGGAGCCACCACCTGTACCTGTGCCCGCGCCGGAGCCCCCAAGTGGGATCGGTGTGCCTGCGCCAGGCTAACTGCCCTAGTACCAGCCGACGAAGCGACTGCTGCTCCCCTCGATCGAGGACGTCCTGCATCAGTTCCTCCAAGTCCAGAACTCCCCATGTGCTGTCTTGTTGTTGTTGCCTGTACTCGTACGGCATACTGCTGGCTTCCATGAGCCACTGATCCTTGTCCAGGTTCGGCCACTCCACCCGCCATTCGGAGTCGCTGCTATAGTCTTCCTGCCGCTGGCGTAGCCGAAGTCTTGCCTGTTTGATGATGGGATGACTGCCATTTTGACTCTACAGGTGGTATGGTGTGTTTAGTTGACGGAGCCCCCGTGCGGATGTGCGTGTCCTTGATGGCTCATACTTGCTTGGTAGGTCCAACCGTGGATGAAGCATTCACCCCTCGTGGTTCTGGAACTTCTCGGCGGCGTGATGTAGCCAAAGCAGAGGATGCCCTGCTCACGTGCTGCTGATGTTGGTGCTGTGGTATGGGATTCAGGCAATGCGAGGTCACAGCAGACGGGTGTTCCTGTCGAGGCTCTCTTGGCCGTTGTCCCATTGCCTCCAAGTCCCTCTCCTTCTGAGGTGGAGACACACCACTGTCCGAGGCCGGTCGACGAGGGTGGATGGTTGGGCTAGAGGGGACCACCCGAGGACGGAAGACGACAGGTTGATGCAGGGCATGCAGTGCCTGTACCGAAGGATTATCCAAAGATACCTCGTCTTCTTCTGCTTGGCCCTCTTGGACATCGTCCAAGTCTGCATAATCCCTGTCATGGGTGGTGGAGGGTGCACGTGAGGATGACCTTAGGGTAGAGAACTCGAGACGCCGTGGTGCTTCTTGTGTTGGCGTCATATCCACTGCCTCGTAAACGGTCCTTCCATCTGACGTTGTGACCTCATGAAGCAAGAGGGGCCCTTCATCTGCCTCGAGTTCTTGTTCTTCATCTGATACATAATCCTCCACCTGCATAGAGTCGCGCTGCCCGTCCGCGTCATGTGCATCAATTTCCTCCAGATCCTCCTGTGTTGGACTCGCCAATCGCGCCTGTCGGATTGCCTTCCATTCACGGAGTTCCTTGAGCCGCCGCACGTGGAACTCCTCTTCCTCGTCGGGGTCCATCTCGTCTTCTTCGTTGTACAGCTGCGGGGACCGATCATTCATCGGATCCCACTCAATTTTAGGGTCAATCCCTGGTGGGTCGTCAGGGCTCCTCTCGTAGCGGCGCGCGGCGACGGCTCGTCTCATCCTTGCTTCTTCGCAAGCGCGAGACGTGTCGGGGCTCGTCCTCATGTCGCCAATGGTATTCGTTGGATGATTCACCAGCACGGTTGCTCTATTCTTGTGCCGGGGCGCCTTTCGTCCGGTTGAAGATCCGACGGCTCTCCCCATGAAGAACCTCGCCCCGGATTATAGACAGATCTACATGCACATATCACACTCGTCATAGAACACAAGTGATGTCCACGCTCAATGCACCATTAACACTGTTATACCCTTTTTCGCCTTCGGCCGGAATCGGGTATGACAACATGCGAGGACTAGCTCCGTAAGTATTTTCACTCGTTCTGCGCTATCCCTACACCCCCGCGCTTGTCATGCTTTGTGGGTCATATGGCTTTCCTAGACTTTCGATGGATCATTCACCGGATTAGTGTCATCAATATACCATAAACACACACTTCATCCAATAATAGCCCAACCTTTTCTCCGGCTAGAGTCTCGACTCCTCTCAGGGCAGTCCATGCATGTTCATTTTGGCAATTTGCAGACTCTAACTCATCATCGACGGTCAATTATGCAACGAATATCATAACGCTGGTGAGGGAATTCATTCTAACAGCTCAAAAGGAGATGGCTTGAACAATCAAAGCAATTGTATTGAACTACGAAAGAGCACACATAGTCAGTATCTTTCTCCCACCCACACAACCAGCATGCTACACATTGCCAAGCAACACACGCAAACCGTAAGCCTCCCGTGTTGCCGGATCATCGACCGGTGCTGGTCCTTGCACGAGCACCGTGCGGTGCACGGCGCCTTCATTGTTCGCCTGTGGGACGGCTCGCCGTAACTCCAGTGGCCCACCAACACGTCAACCTGCACGGGAAAAAAGCGCGTGTCGAGTCCTCCTCTCGTAGTCGGGCGAGCTCTTGCTGGTAGCGTCGGTATGCTCGATACGCCTCATCCCGCTTTTCAGCCACCTCCGCAGCACGCCGTCCGATGTCTCGCGCGACCTCCTGCCAGCTTTCCACGCGGCGGGGCTCGTCGTCCCGGGGAAGTCTCTACAGCCACGGTTGCCAGAACTGCTCTAAGGCTCCGCCTGTGGGATGGTACGTCCACTACATCACTCCCAGGACCGTCCGAGCTCCAAGTCGATGGGGAACATTGCAGCAGCTACAGATGGCGTAGAAGGTCGCCGGGGAGTCTCGGGGACCGCGCCTCGAGTTTGGAGGCTGGTACTCTCGGAGGAACTCAGGGCCAGGCCATGATGGCTCCGTGACGTACTCCTCGGGGAGCGGTCTTCCCATCCGGGGATGGCACGCACACGCACACACACTTCTCACACTCACTTCTACGCTTAAGAACTGATCCAGCTCCCCTAGTCTAGCTTGTCGCGAGACGGGACGCGAGTCCCGCTCAACGGTCTGACTTGGCCGAGGGGTAGCAATCTCTCGGCCTGGCTGACGCCCGCAGGGCCCGCCTATCACACCCGGGTCTGGCGAGGGGCCCGCAACGCAGCTTACGCGTGGCAAGATCCGTCTCGCAAGTCGGGGACAGAGGCTTCGGAAGCCAGTACACGATCGTAGGTTCCAGTAGGATGGCACTGGTCCCTCTCGTCAGCAGCTTCTTCTCATCAAGAGTCCTCCTCCTCTTGTCCCTCCTCCTCTTATCTTCTTCTCGCAGTGCCTTTCCGGGATCCCTTCTCACTGTCCAGCCCCATTCCGCGGCTCGCACATCAAAACGCCTTTGGATAAGGCGTTTCAAGCACCGCTCCTCTCCTCCAGATTCGAACGCAACTCCACTCCCATCAAGCCAGCCTCGGGCCACCTTCCTTTCCTCTTGGCAGGTCTGGTTAGCTCACGTTGTCCGCTGCAATATCTTCCCTCGCGCTCCGTCGCTCCCCGGAATCAAACTGCCCTCCCTGTAATTTTCTTTTCCTCGCTTGAGTAGTGGTTGGATGATTCGTCCACCTTCCCCTCCCCTTTCTCCTCCTTGAACCCGCATCCCAGCTCCCCTTTTCTCATTCTCCGATGGATGAACGAAACACCATTAACAGCTGGACTCTGCGGAATGAACACTGGTACGCTTACGTACTCAGGGTGTTGTTGGGGCATGGATAATTGTGGGGCATGCCTAAACGTCAGAAACGCCTTGTACGGCATGTGCTCCAAAAGGATGCATCTCAACTCTCTAGAAACCTGTGAATGACGGGGTCCCAAAACCTCCATGCTTTAGATGCATGAGACACCTCGACAAAAACACCCCACTTGCCTCTGGGACTCAGTTTGTACGGTCGTTGTTGCTCTGGAAGCCACACACAAGCCATGGTTCCCCGCACCCGTGCCGGCCACAAATCTGCCCGTTCTTTAAACCAGCACTCCCATGGTGTGACTGACGTGGGCAGTGAACCTTGCGGTACTCAGTTCCACACCCAGGTAATGTATTTCACCGCTTCTTCCCAAAAGCCGAATGAAAGATCCGACTCTATCAGAAGAGTGCGCAGAGCATCTCCAAGTGGGCGGTGCCACTGTTCGGCGACACCATTCTGTTGGGGAGTGTATGGTGCTGTCGTTTGGTGCACAATACCTCTGCCCTTCACTTTTGCTGCCAGTGTACTCAAGAACTCCCCCCTCTGTCTGTGCAAAGGACCTTGAGCTGAAATCCTGTTTGTCGTTCAGCGTAAGGTATCCATTCAGTGATGGCACACTGGGCATCAGCCTTTGTACGTAGCAAAAATTCCCAGAGAAAACGACTGTAGTCATCCGTCGGTGTCAGTATGTATTGTGTTCCATACTATAGACAGGGTACAAGCATGGGGCCAGTGTGTTCTACATGGACCAATGCAAGAGGAGCGGTACTTTCATGCTCAGACCTAGGGAATGCTTGTCTGTGTGATTTTCCGTCATGACACTCAAGACATGTGTTGTCTTTCAGTTTGTGATGGCATTCCGTCAGTGTCAGCCCATGAGCTGGTGCATGCTTCACAAATTCTGTCACCAGTTCCTTGTTGATGTGAGTAAGGCGTCTGTGTACCAAGTCTGTGTGTCGTGCCTCTGTCCCTGTCATGACGTGCAACTGTGGGCGTGATGATTCTGTACATGGAAATAAAATGAGCCTGTAGAGCATGTCCGCATGCAAAGGCCCATCCACCAGTCATGACCCACTGCCATCAAAGAGAGAGCATTTCAGATTTTTTGTCAGAGATGACATGCGTGCTTGTCGATCTAGTTGACCCCCCGACAACAAGTTCACCTTCAGTCAAGGAACATATAACACCCCAATCAGCCATATTGCCCCTCCCGACGCTTGCAATGCAATTGTCCCCACACCCTCAACCCGTAGAACTTCCCCAGAACCCGTCCGTTCACCATCAATATCATGTGCGGCATACAGTGACACGAACAACTGGCAGTGCGAAGATATGTGGTTTGATGCTACTGTATCATACAACCATTCATGCATGGGAAAGGCATGTGAAGTGGTGGCATGCATGCAGCATAACCTCTGACCTGCTACTGCTGGACCTGCTAAGGACGTGAGCGCAAGCTGCTTGCCAGGGCCTCGCCATGCCGACTCTGGTGAGATCCCTCTAGCTGAGGGTGCAGCACTTGTCTGCTCCCATGCGCATACCGCCCAAGCTGGAGGGGAGGTGGTCTCTGCGAGTACAGAGCAAGCGCGTACGCCCCTGGATATGGTGGTATTGCAAAGAGCGGTGGTACTACAAAGAGCTGTGGCACCAATGGGAACATCCGTGCGGTCGGCGGTTGCGGTGGTAGACCATAGGTCACTGCCGCGACTGGTGGGTGCATGCGAGGAGATGTCCCATGGCCACTCCGGGGATACGAAAGTGCTGGGACCTACATCTGCGGCTGCGACCACTGCCGTTGTTGCAACTGGTGCTGCTGTGGGATGTGATGTGGTTGCTGCTGTTGCTGCTGCTGCTCCAGCATCCGACGCAGAAGACTGGGACACGAGCGCCAGAAGTGGTCAGCCTGACGATAATAGCTACAAGTGTGGCCCTCATAGTTGCGTCCACGGCCGCGACTTTGTCCTCCTCCGCTCTGGGACTGAAGACCTCTAAATCTCCAGCTCTGCACAGTGTTGACATTCGCCTATGTGACTGCTACCGCAGCAGACTGATGGGTGTAGGCTGTTCGAGCCGGTACATTCGACTCAGATTGTTCTCCCTTGAGGATGTCCTTGTAACTGCGAAGCTCCCTGTAGACTACTTCTAGGTCCATCTTCTTCACCTCAGCGACCGGTGTGCGACGGAAAATGTCGCGACAGAACTCCTTGTATGCTTCTCCAAGGTGGAGAAATGCTGTGTCCAGCCATTCAGATATAGCGCACGACGCCCCCAACCCCACAATGCGACGATGCAAGTCCATCGCCTCATCCCAGTACTCTGAAACTGGAGCTCTTGGTTTGGGGTAAAGAGTACGCAAGTTGTCTTGGAGGGTGACGAGCAGGGCCATTTCCTGCTCTTCCTGGCGCTTGAGGAGGTACTGCCATGCGTTGTACGGCCGCGCGGCACCGCTGCAAGGATCCGTAGGATCCTCTCCCCGCCCCCCTTGACGAAACGATCGCAAGGCGTATCCTTGCAGGTNTCCATCGCCTCATCCCAGTACTCTGAAACTGGAGCTCTTGGTTTGGGGTAAAGAGTACGCAAGTTGTCTTGGAGGGTGACGAGCAGGGCCATTTCCTGCTCTTCCTGGCGCTTGAGGAGGTACTGCCATGCGTTGTACGGCCGCGCGGCACCGCTGCAAGGATCCGTAGGATCCTCTCCCCGCCCCCCTTGACGAAACGATCGCAAGGCGTATCCTTGCAGGTCCGGGAGAGCCCGCACGAGAGTGTTGTAGGCAACGAGGAGTGTCCGGTCGCTCATACTCGTGCTGGGAGGTTCGAGGTAGCAATCCTCAAATCCATGCTCCTTTGCCTACGAGAGGAAAAGTTCCTTCCACGTGATGCACTCCCGCGTTCCAAGCATGGGTGGCGTGAGATCGCGGTGAAAACCAAGCCGGTCTATGTCTTGCCATGTCACTGCCGCGGACATGGCTCCTTGTCCGCCGACGGACCGGCCTTCGTCATCCCCTGGGCGGCCGTCACCTTCGTCGAGCGTGGCGTTGCTCCCTTGTACTTCCGCCATGTTAAGGTGGCTGTGGCTCGCAGCCCCACCTATACACTGGGCCTGGGCTGGTTTCTAGACCTCCCAAACTGCCCTTTGTCGCAACTGCCGGCCTTCCTAGGGAAGCGCCGCCCTCAGTTTTCTCCCCCCTTCTTCCTTCCTTTGCCTTCTCTCTCGGCTCTAGCGGCTTCAACGGCCCTGGACATCCTAAGCGAACTCGCAATGGGTGGGCGAGGGTCCTCTCTGACTCCAAAACGGCCCCGTCGACCCTAGAGGTCGAATTCTCTTCCCTCACACTGTCGCGGCAGCAAACTTTACGTCCCCGGATCTGTCGGCTCCTGCAAGCAAAGCCCGAAGCCTGTGCTCTGATACCATGAGAGTTGAACCAGCTTTCAAATGCAACTTGAATCAGATGAAATAATTGACTACAAAGTGAGCTAGCTCCAAATTTCCATGGCGTACGGAGTTCGGCCACAACCTAAGTCCTAGGATCGAATAGGTAAAAGATGGGAGGGGCGAAGCACGCTAGATGTGCTTCGCTCGGCGCGGTCGGCGAGCGAAGCGTGCCGGCCACACTGGTTCGCTTCGCATAGCGAGAGCGAACCCATCCACCTGGTTCGCTAAAAACCCTCCTCCAAGTATTTTCCCAGTCCTAGGATCCCACCAACAAAACTAACCTAATGTGAACCCGGACAATCTCATGTTCACCGAGTAGCATAGATAACCATGCATCAAGAGAAAATTCAACTCTGCCTACAGCACAATCTTATAAGGATGTTAACAAGCTGAAACATGTCTTCGCGGCCAATGAGAATGGAGGACATGGGATCAGTCCGAGGGAGGTCACGCGACTTGAGAATGATGACATGAGATTAGCATGTAGTCTCTGTGCATGTCGCCACCCGTCTCGGGATCACCATGCCCTGCGCACCCAAGGACATATAGAGGAGTAAGGATGTGGCACACGGGTTGATAATCTCCAACTTTGAGCAGCAGCTGTGCATCAGCTATTCCGAAGGAAAGCAGTATCGTAAGTTGGTGCAGGTGCAGGTAGATGCAGGTTGGTGCAGGTGCAGGTAGGTTTAGGTTGGTGCAAGTGCGGATAGGTGTAGGTTGGTGCAGAAGTAGGTAGGTGCAGGTTGGTGCAAGTGCGGGTAAGTGCAGGTTGGTGCAGGCGCATGTAGGTAAAAGGAAGTACTGGTGCATGTAGATGCAGGTTGGTGTAGGTGCAGGTAGATACAGGTTGGTGCAGGTGCAGGTAGGTGCAGGTTGGTGAAAGTGCATGTAGGTGCAGGTTGGTGCAGGCGCATGTAGGTAAAAGGAAGTACTGGTGCATGTAGATGCAGGTTGGTGTAGGTGCAGGTAGATACAGGTTGGTGCAGGTGCAGGTAGGTGCAGGTTGGTGAAAGTGCATGTAGGTTCAGGTTGGTACAGGTGTAGGAAGGTGCAGGTTGGTGCAAGTCCAAGTAGGTGCAGGTTGGTATAAGTGCACGTGGGTGCAGGTTGGTGTAGGTGCAGGTAGGTGTAGGTTGGTGCAGGTGTAGGTAGGTGTAGGTTGGTACAGGTGTAGGTTGGTACAGGTGTATGTAGGTGCAGGTTGGTATAAGTGCACGTGGGTGCAGGTTGGTGTAGGTGCAGGTAGGTGTAGGTTGGTGCAGGTGTAGGTAGGTGTAGGTTGGTACAGGTGTAGGTTGGTACAGGTGTATGTCGGTGCAGGTTGGTGTAGGTGCAGGTAGGTGCAGGTTGGTGCAAGTGGAGGTAACTACAGGTTGGTACATGTGCACGTACGTACAGGTTGGTGCAGGTGTAGGTAGCAACATGTTCGTACAGGTGCAGGTAGGTGCAGGTTGGTGCAAGTGGAGGTAACTACAGGTTGGTACATGTGCACGTACGTACAGGTTGGTGCAGGTGTAGGTAGCAACATGTTCGTACAGGTGCAGGTAGATGCAGGTAGGTACAGGTGCAGGTAGGTGCAGGTAGGTGCAGGTTGGTGTAGGTTGGTGCAGGTGCTAATAGTGTAGGTTGGTACAGTGGCATGTAGGTGCAGGTTGGTGTAGTTGCAAGTAGGTGCGGGTTGTTGCAGGTGCAGGTGGGTGCAGGCTGGTGTAGGTACAGGTAGGTGCAGGCTGGTAAAGGTGCAGGTAGGTGCAGGTTGGTGTAGTTGCAAGTAGGTGCGGGTTGTTGCAGGTGCAGGTGGGTGCAGGCTGGTGTAGGTACAGGTAGGTGCAGGCTGGTAAAGGTGCAGGTAGGTACAGGTTGGGGCAGGTGTGAATAGGTGCAGGTTGGTGCAGGTGCAGGTAGGTGCAGGTTAGTACAAGTGTAGGTAGGTGCAGGTTCGTGCAGGTCTAGGTAAGTGCACATTGGTGCAGGTGCGGGTAGGTGCATGTTGGTGCAGGTGCAGGTAGGTGCAGGTTAGTACAAGTGTAGGTAGGTGCAGGTTCGTGCAGGTCTAGGTAAGTGCACATTGGTGCAGGTGCGGGTAGGTGCATGTTGGTGCAGGTGCAGGTAGGTGCAGGTTGGTGGAGGTGCAGGTCGGTGCAGGTTGGTGCAAGTACATGTAGGTACAGGTTGGTGCAGGTGTAGGTAGATGCAGGTTGGTGCAAGTGCTGGTAGGTGCAGATTGATGTAGGTGTAGGTAGGTGCAGGTTGGTGCAGATGCAGGTAGGTGTAGGTTGGTGCAGGTGCAGGTGGGTGCAGGTTGGTGTATGTGCAGGTAGGTGCAGGTTGGTGAACGTGCAGGTAGGTGCACGTTGGTGCAGGTGCATGTAGGTGCAGGTTGGTGCAGGTGCAGGTAGGTGCAGGTACGTGCAGGTTGGTGCAAGTGTAGGTAGTTGCAGGTAAGTGCAGGTTGGTGTAGGTCCTGGTAGTGCAGGTTGGTGCAGGTGCAAGTATGTGTAGGTTGGTGGACATGCTGGTAGGTGTACGTTGGTGCAAGTGTATGTGGGTGCAGGTTGGTGAAGGTGCAGGTAGGTGTAGGTTGGTTAAGGTGCAAGTAGGTGCAACCTGGTGCAGGTGTAGGTAGGTGAAGGCTAGTGCAGGTGGAGGTAGATGTAGGTTGGTGCAAGTGTAGGTAGATGTAGGTTGCTGCAAGTGCAGGTAGATACAGATTGGTACATGTGTAGGTAGGTAGTAGTTGGTGCAGGTGCAGGTACGTGCGGATTGGTGCAGGTGCATGTGGGTGCAGGTGTTTGTAGGTGCAGGTTGGTGCAGGTGCAGGTAGGTGCACGTTGGTGCAGTTGCAGGTAGGTGCGGGTTGGTGCAGGTGCAGGTAGGTACAGGTTTGTGCACGTGTAGGTAGGTACAGGTTGGTGCACATGCAGGTCGGTGTAGGTTGGTGTAGGTGCAGGTAGGTGCGGGTTGGTGCAGGTGCAGGTAGGTACAGGTTTGTGCACGTGTAGGTAGGTACAGGTTGGTGCACATGCAGGTCGGTGTAGGTTGGTGTAGGTGCAGGTTTGTGTAGGTTGGTAAAGGTGCAGGAAGTTGCAGGTTGGTGCAAGTGCATGTAGGTGCAAGTTCGTGCAGGTGCAGCTAGGTGCTGGTAGGTATAGGTTCATGCAAGTGCACGTAGGTATAGGTTGGTGCAGGTGCAGGTAGGTGCACGTTGGTGCAGGTGTAGGTACGTGCAAGTTGGTGCAGGAGCAGGTAGGTGTAGGTTGGTGCAGGTCCAGGTTGGTGCAGGTTGGTGCAGGGTGGTGCAGGTTGGTGCAGGTTGGAGCAAGTGCTGGTAGTGCATGTTGGTGCAGGTACAGGTAGGTGCAGGTTGGTGCAGGTATAGGTAGGTGCAGGTTGGTGCAGGTTGGTGCAGGGTGGTGCAGGTTGGTGCAGGTTGGAGCAAGTGCTGGTAGTGCATGTTGGTGCAGGTACAGGTAGGTGCAGGTTGGTGCAGGTATAGGTAGGTGAAGGTTGTTGCAAGTGCAGGTGGGTGCAGGTTAGAGTAGGTATAGGTAGGTACAGGTTGGTGAAGGTGCACGTAGGTACAGGTTGGTGCAGGTGCAGGTAGGTGCTGGTTGGTGCAGGTGCAGGTGGGTGCAGGTTAGAGTAGGTATAGGTAGGTACAGGTTGGTGAAGGTGCACGTAGGTACAGGTTGGTGCAGGTGCAGGTAGGTGCTGGTTGGTGCAGGTGCAGATAGATGCAGGTTGGTGCAAGTGCAGGTAGGTGAGGGTTGGTGCAGGTGTAGGTAAGTGCAGATTGGTGCAACTGTATGTAGGTACAGGTGGGTGCAGGTGAAGATAGGTGCAGGTTGGTGGAGGTGCAGTTATGTGCAGGTTGGTGCAAGTGTAGGTAGGTGCAAGTTGGTGCAGGTGTAGGTAGATGTAGGTTGGTGCAAGTGCTGGTAGGTGCAGATTGGTGCACGTGCAGGTAGGTGCAGGTAAGTGTAGGTTGGTGCAAGAACAGGTGGGTACAAGTTGGTGTAGGTACAGGTAGGTGTAGCTTGGTGAAGGTGCAGGTAGGTGCAGGTTTGTGCAAGTGCATGTAGGTGCATATAGGTACAGGTTGGTGCAAGTGTAGGTAGATGCAGGTTGGTGCAGGTACAGGTAGTTACAGGTCGGTGCTGGTGCAAGTAGGTGCAGGTTGGTGCAGGTGCAGGTATGTGTAGGTTGGTGCAGGTGCATGTAGGTGCAGGTTGGTGTAGATACAGGTAGGTGCACGTTGGTATAGGTTGGTGTAGGTTCTTGTAGTGCAGGTTGGTGTAGGTACAGGTAGGTGCAAGCTGGTGCAAGTGCAGGTAGGTGCACGTTGGTGCGGGTGCAGGTGGGTGCAGGTTGGTGTAGGTGCAGGTAGGTGCAGGTTGGTGTAGGTACAGGTAGGTGCAAGCTGGTGCAAGTGCAGGTAGGTGCACGTTGGTGCGGGTGCAGGTGGGTGCAGGTTGGTGTAGGTGCAGGTAGGTGCAGGTTGGTGAAGGTGGAGATAGCTGTAGGTTGGTACAGGTGTAGGTAGTTGCAGGTTGGTGTAGGTACAGGTAGGTGCAGGTTGGTGCAAGTATTGGTAGGTACAGGTTGGTGCTGGTGCAGGTAGGTACAGGTTGGTGCAAGTGCAGGTAGGTGTAGGTTGGTGCAGGTGTAGGTAGTTGCAGGTTGGTGTAGGTACAGGTAGGTGCAGGTTGGTGCAAGTATTGGTAGGTACAGGTTGGTGCTGGTGCAGGTAGGTACAGGTTGGTGCAAGTGCAGGTAGGTACAAGTTGGAGCAGGTGCAGGTAGGTGCAGGTTGATGCAGGTGCAGGTAGGTGCAGGTTGGTGCACGTGCAGGTAGGGGCAGGATGGTGCATGTGCAAGTAGGTGCAGGTTGGTACAGGTGCAGGTAGGTGAAGGTTGATGCAGGTGCAGGTAGGTGCAGGTTGGTGCACGTGCAGGTAGGGGCAGGATGGTGCATGTGCAAGTAGGTGCAGGTTGGTACAGGTGCAGGTAGATGTAAGTCAATGCAGGTATAGGTAGGTGCAGGTTGGTGCAGGTGCAGGTAACGGTAGGTTGGTGCAGATGCAGGTAGGTGGAGGTTGGTGCAGGTGCGGGTAGGTGCAGGTTGGTGGAGGTGCAGGTCGGTGCAGGTTGGTGCAAGTACAGGTAGACACAGGATCGTGTAGGTGTAGGTAGGTGCAGGTTGGTGCAGATGCAGGTAGGTGGAGGTTGGTGCAGGTGCGGGTAGGTGCAGGTTGGTGGAGGTGCAGGTCGGTGCAGGTTGGTGCAAGTACAGGTAGACACAGGATCGTGTAGGTGTAGGTAGATGCACGTTGGTGCAAGCGTTGGTAGGTGTAGATTGGTGTAGGTGTAGGTAGGTGCAGGTTGGTATAGATGCAAGTAGGTGCAGGTTGGTGCAGGTGCAGGTGGGTGCAGGTTGGTGTATGTGCAGGTAGGTGCATGTTGGTGAAGGTGTAGGTAGGTGCACGTTCGTGCAGGTGCATGTAGGTGAAGGTTGGTACAGGTGCAGGTAGGTGCAGGTTGGTGCAAGTGCAGGTAGGCGTAGGTACGTGCAGGTTAGTATAGGTGTTGGTAGTGTAGGTTGGTGCAGGTGCAGGTATGTTTAAGTTGGTCCAAGTGCAGGTAGGTGCAGGTTGGTGCAAGTGCAGGTAGGCGTAGGTACGTGCAGGTTAGTATAGGTGTTGGTAGTGTAGGTTGGTGCAGGTGCAGGTATGTTTAAGTTGGTCCAAGTGCAGGTAGGTGTACGTTGGTGTAAGTCCAGGTGGGTACAGGTTGGTGAAGGTGCATGTAGGTGCAGGTTGGTTAAGGTGCAAATAGTGCAACTTGGTGCAGGTGTGGGTAGGTGCAGGTTGGTGCAGGTGCAGGTAGATGCAGGTTGGTACAAGTGTAGGTAGGTGCAGGTTGGTACAGGTATAGGTAAGTGCAGGTTGGTGCAGATGTAGGTAGGTGCAGGTTGGTGTAGGTGCAGGTAGGTGCAGGTTGGTGGAGGTGCAGGTAGGTGCAGGTTGGCGCAAGTGCAGAGAGGTGCAGGATGGTATAGGTGCAGGAAAGGTAGAGATTGGTGTAGGTGTAGGTAGGTGCAGGTTGGTGGAGGTGCAGGTAGGTGCAGGTTGGCGCAAGTGCAGAGAGGTGCAGGATGGTATAGGTGCAGGAAAGGTAGAGATTGGTGTAGGTGTAGGAAGGTACAGGTTGGTACAGGTGAAGGTAGATGCAGGTTGGTGCAACTCCTCGTAGGTGCATGTTGGTGCACGTGCAATTAGGTGCAGGTTGGTGCTGGTGCAAGTAGGTGCAAGTTTATGCAGGTGCAGGTAGTTGCACGCTAGTGCAGTTGCAGGTAGGTGCAGGTTGGTGCACGTGCAGGTAGGTGCAGGTTGGTGCAGGTGTAGGTAGGTGCAGGTTGGTGTAGGAGTAGGTAGGTGTAGGTTGGTGCGCGTACAGGTAGGTGCAGGTTTGTGCAAGTGGAGGTAGGTGAAGGTTGGTGTAGGTGGAGGTAGGTTCAGGCTGGTGTAGGTACAGGTAGGTGCAGGTTAGTGAAGGTGTAGGTAGGTGCAGGTTGTTCCAGGTGTAGGTACATGGAGGTTGGTGCAGGTGCAGGTAGATGCAAGTTGGTGCAGGTGCAGGTAGGTGCAGGTTGGTGCAGGTGTACGTAGGTTCAGATTGGTGCAGGTACAGGTAGGTGAAGGTTGGTGTAGGTGCACAAAGGTGCAAGTTGGTGCAGGTCCATATAGGTGCAGGTTGGTGTAGGTGCAGGTAGGTGCAGGTTGGTGCAAATGTATATGCGTGCACGTTGGTGGAGGAGCAGGTAGGTACAGGTTGCTACATGTATAGGTAGGTGCAGATTGGTGCAGGTGTAGGTAGGTGCAGGTTGGTGCAAATGTATATGCGTGCACGTTGGTGGAGGAGCAGGTAGGTACAGGTTGCTACATGTATAGGTAGGTGCAGATTGGTGCAGGTGTAGGTAGGTGTAGGTTGGTGCATGTGCACGTAGGTGTAGGTTGGTGTAGGTGTAGGTAGGTGCAGGTTGGTGCAGGTGCAGGTAGGTGCAGGTACAGGTACCTGTAGGTTGGTGCTGAACCTGGTAGGTGCACATTGGTGTAGGTGTAGGTAGGTGCAGGTTGGTGCAGGTGCAGGTAGGTGCAGGTACAGGTACCTGTAGGTTGGTGCTGAACCTGGTAGGTGCACATTGGTATAGGTGTAGGTATGTGCAGGTTGGTGTAGGTGTAGGTTGGTGTAGGTGTAGGTAGGTGCAGGTTGGTGCAGGTGCAGGTAGGTGCAAGTTGGTGTAGGTGCAAGTTGGTGTAGGTGGAGGTAGACGCAGATTGGTGCACGTGTAGGTAGGTGCAGGTACAGGTGCAGGTATGTGCAGGTAGGTGCACGTTGGTGCAAGTGCAGGTAGGTGGGGGTTGGTGCAGGAGCAGGTAGGTGCAGGTAGGTGCAGGTGTAGGTGGGTGCAGGTGTAGGTGGGTGCAGGTAGGTGTAGGTACAAGTTGGTACAGGTGCAGGTAGGCGGAGGTTGGTGTAGGTGCAAGTAGGTGCAGGTTGGTGCAAGTGTAGGTAGGTGCAGGTTGGTAGAGCTGCAGGTAGGTGCACGTTGGTGCAGGTGTAGATAGGTGAATATTCGTGTAAGTACAGGTAGGTGCAAGTTAGTTCAGGTGTAGGTAGGTGCAGGTTGGTAGAGCTGCAGGTAGGTGCACGTTGGTGCAGGTGTAGATAGGTGAATATTCGTGTAAGTACAGGTAGGTGCAAGTTAGTTCAGGTGTAGGTAGGTGCACGTTGGTCGAGGTGCAGGTAGATGTAGGTTACTATAGGTGCAGGTAGATGCAAGTTTCTGCAGGTACAGGTAGGTACAAGTTGGTGCAGGTGTAGGTACGTGCAGACTGATGCAGGTGCAGGTGGGTGCAGGTGCTTGTAGGTGCAGGTTGGTGCAAGTGCAGGTAGGTGCACGTTGGTGCAGGTGTAGGTACGTGCAGACTGATGCAGGTGCAGGTGGGTGCAGGTGCTTGTAGGTGCAGGTTGGTGCAAGTGCAGGTAGGTGCACGTTGGTACACGTGCAGGTAGATGCGGTGTTGGTGCAGGTGCAGGCATGTGCAGGTTGGTGCAGGTGTAGGTAAGTGCAGGTTGGTGCACGTACAGGTAGGTGCAGGTGGGTGTGGGTGCAGGTAGGTGCAGGTTGTTGCACGTGAGGTAGGTGCACGTGCAAGTGCAAGTATATGTAGGTTGGTGTAGGTGTAGGTAGGTGCAGGTTGGTGCAGGTGCAGGTAGGTGCAAGTGCAGGTGCACGTAGGTGCACGTTGGTGCAGGTACAGGTAGGTGCACGTTGGTGCAGGTGCAGGTAGGTGTAGGTTGGTGCAAGTGCAGGTGGTTGCATGTTGGTGTAGGTACTGGTTGGTGCAGGTGTAGGTAGGTGCATGTTGGTGCAGGTGCAGGTGGGTGCAGATTGGTGCAGGTGTAGGTAGTTGCAAATTGGTGCAGGTGTTGGTTGGTACAAGTTGGTACAAATGCGGAACTATCCTACACCATCCT
>SZWC01001332.1:124271-138694 GCA_023375785.1 Penium margaritaceum
GCATGTTGGTGTAGGTACTGGTTGGTGCAGGTGTAGGTAGGTGCATGTTGGTGCAGGTGCAGGTGGGTGCAGATTGGTGCAGGTGTAGGTAGTTGCAAATTGGTGCAGGTGTTGGTTGGTACAAGTTGGTACAAATGCGGAACTATCCTACACCATCCTGTACTAGCTTAAACTACCCTATTCCATCTTACACAATCCTCCACAACCTTGCACTTGTTGGAGAAAAGGACCATCCGGCTTAATTTCAGGTCCACAGGTTCAAGTTACCAAATGCATGCTTCGATTGTTAATCTGAAATCATCATTGGAAAGACCAGGTGTCAATTTGTCTACGGGTCATGTTTCAGGCTGATCCATTGGTCGGATTGGAAGATATGAATTTTCCAAGTTTTGGGGGTCACCAACTACTGGTGTCTGCATGACCATGGACGACAGCTCCATGCCTTGGCCTGAGAAAAGAAAAAAGCAAGAGGTACATAATGAACACCTGATGGTAGAAATATCTAAGAAGGTTTCTGATCTTATGATTACTTTGTTAGAGTGTGCTGACTAGGATAAAGGTACCTCTCCTTACTTTTTAGGTGAGGTGAGATCCTTGTGTGCTAGCCGTGCACACATGGCGATTCTCCATGAGATTCTGGATGATGTGGCTACTAGGAGTGTGCCATGAGAGTATTCTTTAGCTCTCTAGGTTGTGTCCGATTGGTTTGCCTGATTGCTAGGCTGATTTTCTCTCTTGTGTGAGATTGTGGACTCTAGTGTGTGACTCTTAGCGTCCATGGCTAAGTGGTGTGGCTTGTCAGAGGGCTGACTTGCCCAAGCTCCAGCTCTATATGTACTCCACCATCTCACACAAGAGAGGAAATCAGCCAAGCGATCAGGCTGATTAGTCACACACGACCTAGAGAGCTAAAGAATGCTCTCCTGGCATACTCCTTGTGGTTACATCACCCAATATCCCATGGAGAATGGCCATGGATCTCACCCAAACCAAAAGATAAGGAGAGGTACCTTTATCCTAGTCAGCACACTCTGACAAGGCAATCCTAAGACCAAGGACCTTTTTGGACATTTCTCCCATCAGGTGTTGTCCTTGGACCTCTTGCCTTTTTCTCTTCTCAGGCTAAGGCATGGAGCCGTCACCCATGGTTACCCAGACATCGGCGGTCCATGACCCGGGAAACTTTGAAAATTCATATCTCCCAATCCGACTGTTGGATTTGCCTGAAACTTGGACTATAGATAAATGTCTACCTGATCTTTTAAATGGTGAAGTGTTATTGATGATCGGATGAGGAATCTGGTATATTCCTGGAACTTGCTCCTGTGGACCTGAAACTGAGCCGAATGGCTCCTATCCTAACACCTTCACCATCATGTACCATCCTACACCATCTTATACCATCCCGTACCATCTTATACTATCATGCACCATCTTGTTCCATCCTAAATCAACCTGCATCCCTGTACCATCCTGCATCATCCTGCACCACCATTCATCATCCTGCAACTTCCTGTACCACCCTATACCACCATACACCACGTCTAAACCACACTACATCTTGCACCATCCCACACCATCTTGCACCAGATTGCACCATCCTATACAATCCTACACCGATCTGCACTACCAGTACCACCATGCACCATCATGCATCACCCTTCACCACCGTGTAGCACCTTGCACCACTATGTACCATCCTGCACTATCCTATACCTATACCATCTTGTACCTATATCACCTAGTAGATATACTCTCCTGTACCATCGTGTACCGTATTACATCATCCTGTACCACACCGTATCACCCATTACTACCTTGTACCACCCTGCATAATCCTGTAACATCTACACCATCCTACACTACCCTACACCATCCTGCACCATCTTACACCACCCTACACCATCTTGCACCATCCTATACCATCCTTTACCACCCTATACCATCCTATACCAAGTCTGTACCACCCTACATCCTGCACCATCCTACACCACCCGGTACCGTCCTACACCATCATGCACCATCGTACACCATTCTATACCAGCCTGTACCATCCTACACCTTCCTATACCTCCCTGTACTATCCTATACCATCCATCACCACCTTATACAACCTTACATAATCCTATACAATCGTGTATCATCCTACATCATCATGCACCATCCTGTACTATCCTACACCACCGTGCACCATCCTGTACCACCCTCTACCATCCTGCACCATCCTACACGAACCTACACCACTCTATACTATCCCAGACCTACCTTCCCGTCCTACACCATCCTACACCTTTCTGTACCATCTTGCATCATCCTCCACCATCCTGCACCATAGTACACTACCCTGCATCATCCTGCACCATCCTACACCATCCTGCACCATCCTTCACCACCTCGCAATACTCTCCATAATCGTGCACCATCCATGGACCAACATGTACCATCCTACACCACCCTGCACTACTCTATACCATCGTACACTACCCTACACCACCTTGCACCACCAAGCACCATCCTACATCACACTACACCATCCTGTAACATCTTGTACCTGTACCATCCTATACCCTCCTTCACCATCCTGTACCACCATGCACCATGCAGTACCACCTTGCACCATCCTATACCACCTTGTACCAACGTATGCCATCGTATACTACCTGTACCATCCTGCACCACCCTGTACCATCGTGCACCACTGTGTACCATCGTCTACCACCCTATACGAGCCTACACCAACCTGCATCATCTTACACCATGTTACACCATCCTCCACCACCAAGTACCAACTTACACTATCCTTCACCATCCTTGATAGTCCTTCACCACCTTGCAAATCCATGTATCATCATGTACCATCCACCACCACCCTATATCACCCTACACCACCTGTACTATCCTACACCATCCTACACTATCTGATACCATCCTATACCACCTTGCATTATCCTGCACAATCGTACACTATCCAGTACCGCCCAATACCAACCTGTACCATTCTAAACCACACTATGCCACCTTGTAGAATCTTGCACCATCCTGTACCATCCTACACCACCTTATACCATCCTGCACTATCTTGATCTACCCTACACTAGGTATACCCCATCCTGTACCCTGTACCATCTTGTATCATCCTGCACCATCCAACACCATCTTGCACCATCCTGTACCAAGTTGTACCACCCAACACCATCATGTATCGTCTTGTACTATCCTACATTATAATGCACTAGCCTAAACTATCCTACACCATCTTGCACAACCCTACACAACCGTGCACCTGTTGGGAAAAGGGCCATCTGACTCAATCTCAGGTCCATAAGAGCAAGTTCCAGGAAGATACCAAATGCCTGCTTCGATCGATAACCTGACTTCATCATTGGAAAGATCAGGCGGCAATTCGTCTACAATCCAAGTTTCATACTGATCCAATGATCAGATTGGAAGACATGACTTTTCAAAGTTTCAAGAGTCATCAATCACTGGTGTCTGGGCGACCATGGACGACGGCTCCATGTCTTGGCCAGAGAAAGGAATAAAAAAGAGGTGCAGGCTCAAGACCTGAGGGAAACAATATCCAAAAGGTTTTTGATCTTAGGATTGCCTTGTCTGAGTGTACTGAGTAGGCACCTCTCCTTACTTTTCAGGTGAGGTGAGATCCTTGTGTGCTAGCCATGGACACATGGCGACTCTCCATGGGATTTTGGATGATGTAACCAGTACGAGTGTGCCATGAGAGTATTCTCTAGCTTTTTAGGTCGTGTGTGATTGGTCAGCCTTATTTCAAAGCTGATTTCCTCTCTTGTGTGAGATTGTGGACTCTAGTGTGTGAGCTTTAGCCTCCATGGCTAAGTGGTGTGGCTTATGAGAGGGGTGACTTGTCCAAGCTCTAGCTCTATATATACTCCACCATTTGAGTAATTTAATAACCATTCTTCAGCACAACTGATGCTTTTTCAGCCCTGTATGCTCGTTCCTCCAAAACTCTCTCTATCCTCCAAATCCAACATTTGGTATCAGAGCCAAGTTCTACCAGTTTCAACCAGCGAAGGCCGTCACGTCGAGGGTGACAGGTTAGGATCAAGCCTTGCCCAAATTGGATAATTGACTACTGGATCGTGAAGTTTGCAAAATACACTACCAACAAATCCACGATAAAAAATATCCTATGGTCAGATTGATTGTTATGCTCAAAACGAGGTCGGCCTGGAGTGCACTCTTCTCCTGGAGTAAGACTGTTGCCTTGTAATCATCATACCTCTCTCGTTTCTTGTTCAAATTTAAAAATTTGGGTATAAGGATTATAGTACTTTTTCTAAGCTTTCCATTGGTGCAAAAATATGTGTATTCCACTGGTACGTATGGGAGAAGTGCGATTAACAAGCTGGTTGGTCTCAGCTAGAGTAGGAGCAGAAGCATACCCTATTTTTGAGAGGGCATATCTTTCAAAATCCCCAATTGATGACCCTGTTTTTTGGGCCGATCTGAAAGGTTTTGATCTGAAGTTTCTAGTGGTGGACTCTGTTTTCCAAATTGTACCACCCACCTGCACCATCCTGTACCAGCCTGCAACATCTTATACCTTTCTGTACAATCCTACACCATCTTGTACGAACCTATACCATCTTACACTACCCTGTACCACCCAGTACCACCCTGCACCATTCTGCAATATCCTACACTTGTACCTCCTTACACAACCCAATACCACCGCGCACCATCCTGCACCACCTTGCACCACCATGTACCATCCCATAGCACCCTGTACCATCCTACACCACCTTATACTACCTTACACCATCCTGTAGTAATGTGTACCATCCTACAGCACCATGCATCACCATACACCATCTTGCACCATCCAACACCATCCTAGCCCAACCTACACTACCCTATACCACCGTGTACCATCCTGCATCATCCTGTACCATCCTGTACAATCCTACACCACCATATACCTCCATCATCCTACACCTCCTTGTACCTTACTACACTATCCTGTACCATCCTGCAGCATCTTGTACCATCATGTACCATCCTGCACCATCGTGTACTATCCTGCACTATCCTATACCACCTTGTACCACCCTGTACCTTCTAGTACCACCTTGTACCATCCTTCACCACCCTGTACCATCTTGTACCATCCTACACCATCCTATACCACCTTGCACCATCATACACCATCCTATGCCACCATGTGCACCACCTTTCATCCTGTACCATCCTGTATCACTCAACACTACCGTGTACCACCATGCAGCACTCTGTACCATCCTGCCCCATCTTGCACCATGCTATACTACCATGTACCAATATGTACCATCTTGCACCACACTACACCATCCAATACCAACCTGTACCACCTTGTACCACCCTGAACTATCCTGCACCACCTTATTAAATCCTATACCACCCTCTTTCACCCTGTACCATCTTACACTATCCTACATCATCATGCATCATCTTACGCCATCCTATACCATCCTCTATCATCCTACACTATCCTACATCATCCTACACTATCCTGTCTGTACCATCCTACACAACTCTATACCACCATGTACTACCCTGTACATGCACCACCCAGCACCAACTTGCACTACACTACACCATTGTAGACCATCCAGTACCATCCTTCACCATCCTACCTCATCCTATACCATCCTGTACAATCCTGCACCATCCTACACCTCCCTTCACCTGTTCCATCCTCCACAATCCTACACCATCCTGCACCATCCTGCAACTACACCATCCTTCACTATCCTACACCATCCTACACTACACTACACCATCCTACACCATTCTCCACAATCCTCCACATCCACCATCCTACACCTGTATCATCCTGTACCTTCCTACACCAGCGTGTACCACCTTCTACCATCCTCCACCACCCTGTACAACCATGCACCATCCTGCATCATCCNTTACCAAATGCATGCTTCGATTGTTAATCTGAAATCATCATTGGAAAGACCAGGTGTCATGGATGACCATGGACGACAGCTCCATGCCTTGGCCTGAGAAAAGAAAAAAGCAAGAGGTACATAATGAACACCTGATGGTAGAAATATCTAAGAAGGTACACAATCCTACACCATCCTGCACCATCCTGCAACTACACCATCCTTCACTATCCTACACCATCCTACACTACACTACACCATCCTACACCATTCTCCACAATCCTCCACATCCACCATCCTACACCTGTATCATCCTGTACCTTCCTACACCAGCGTGTACCACCTTCTACCATCCTCCACCACCCTGTACAACCATGCACCATCCTGCATCATCCTATACCACCTTACATATACAACATCCTACACCATCCTGCACCACACTACACCATCCTATATTATCTTGTACCATCCTGCACCACCCTCCACAATCTTGGACCATACATGGACCATCTTGTACCACCCTCCACCATCCTACATCATCCTACACCAACTTGCACCATCCTCTACTGTCCTATACCATCCTGCACCATCCTGTTCAATCCTGTACCAATCTGTACTACTTGTACCACCATGCACCATCATGCATCACCCTACACGAGCCTGCACCACCCTGCACCATCCTACACCACTATGCACCATCCTGCACCATCCTATACCTGTACCACCTTGTACGTATACCATCCAATATATACACTCTTCTATACCATCATGCATCCTATTACACCACCCTGTACCACACTGTATCACCCCACACCACCTTACATCATCCTACATAATCTTGTACCATCTTGCACCATCCTATGTTATCCTGCACCATCTTACACCATCTTGCCCTGCCCTACACCACCTTGCACCATCTTGCACCATCCTGTACTATCCTGCACCATACTGCACCATCCTATACCAAGTTTGTACCATCCTACATCCTGCACCATCCTACACCACCCGGTACCATCCTGCACCACCATGCATCATCCTATACCACCCTATACCAGCCTCTACCATCCTACACCTGCCTACACCTCTCTATACCATCTTGTACCACCCTTCACCACCCTATACCACCTTACACAATCCTACACAATCGTACGTCATCCTACATCATCATATACAATCCTGTACTATCCTATACCACCCTACACCATTCTACACCATCCTGAACCATCCCATATCATCCTATACAAACCTGCACCACCCTATACCATCCCAGATCTACATTCCCGTCCTACCCCATCCTGCACTGTTTTGTACCATCCCGCACCATCTTCTACCACCCTGCATCATAGTACACTACCATGTACCACCTCACACCATCTTGCACCACCCTATACCACTCTTAATAATCGTGCACCATCCATGAACCACCATATACCATCCTACACTATCCTGCACCACTTTGTACCATTATACACCATCCTACATCACCTTGCACCACCTTGTACCATCCTATACCACTCTATACAATCCAGTACCACCCTATACCACCAAGCACCATCCTACACTACACTAGACCATCCTACATCATCCTGTACCTGTGCTATCCAGCACTCCCCTCCACTGTCCTGTACCACCATGGTCCATGCAACACTACCATGCACCATCTTGCACCATCCTGCACCATCTTGCACCATCCTGCACCACCATTTACCATCTTACACCATCCTCCACCACCGAGTACCAACCTACACCACCCTACACCATCAAGAACTATCCAGTACCACATTACAAAACCATACACCACCATGCACCATCCTGTACGACCCTGCATTATCCTATGTCAACCTACACCACCTGCACCACCCTGTACCATCGTGCACTACCTTGCAACACCCTATACCACCTTGCATTATCCTGTACAATTGTGTACTACCCTGTACCAGCCAGTTCTAACCTGTTCCACCTTGTACCATCCTAAACCACACTCTACCACCTTGCAGCATTCTGTACTATCCTACACCATCCTACATTACCTTATACCATCCTGTACTATCTTGATCCATCCTACAATAGGTATGTACCATCCTGCATCGTGCACCATCCTATATCATCCTACACCATCCAACACCATCCTACACCATCCTGAACCAACCTGCACCACCCAACATCATCCTGTACCTCCCTGTACTATCCTACACCATCTTGAACTAGCCTAAACTATTCCACACCATCTTGCACAACCGTGTACAACCCTCCACCTATTAGAAAACAGGCCATCTGGCTCAATTTCAGGTTCATAGGAGCAAGTTCCAGGAATATACTAAATGCCTACTCCAATCGTCAATTTGACATCACCATTGGAAAGATCAGGTGCCAACTGTTGGGAAAGGAGCCATCCGGCTCAAAAGGCAAAAGGTCCAGGGTCAAGACCTGATGGGAGAAATATCCAAAAAGGTCCTTGGTCTTAGGATTGCCTTGTCAGAGTGTGCTGACTAGGAGAAAGGTACCTCTCCTTACTTCTTAGGTGAGGTGAGATCCTTATGTGCTAGCCATGGACACATGGCGATTCTCCATGGGATTTTGGGTGATGTGACCACTAGGAGTGTGCCATGAGTGCATTCTCTAGCTCTCTAGGTTGTGTGTGACTGGTCAGCCTGATTGCTAGGCTGATTTCCTCTCTTGTGTGAGATTGTGGACTCTAGTGTGTGCGCCTTAGCCTCCATGGCTAAGTGGTGTGGCTTGTGAGAGGGCTAACTTGTCCAAGCTGTAGCTCTATATGTACTCCATCATTTTCAGTGCTTCAACAACCATCCTTCACCACAAGTGATGCCCTTTCAGTCCCACATGCTCGCTGCTCCAAGGCTCCCTCTCTCCTCCATATCCAACATTTGGTATCAAAGCCAAGTTCTATCAGTTTCAGCCAGTACAGGCCGTCACTTTCAGAGTGACGGGTTTGGGTAAAACCTTTACCACATTTGTCAATCAACCATAAGATATTCAAGCTCGCAAGACACGCTTTCCAACGAGCCCAATGATGCAAAGATCCAACGGTCGGATTGAGAGTAATGCTCAAAACGAGGTCGGCCAGGGCTACACTCTTCTCTATGAGTAAGACTGTCGCCTTGTGACGACCATAACTCTCTTGTTTGTTTGTCAAGTTTAAAACGTGGCACAAACGAATTGTAGTATTTTTCCTAAGCTTTCCATTGGTGCAAAAATATTTACATTTCGGCGTTTGGGAGAATAGCCGTTAACAAGCTGGCTGGTCTGAGTTGGAGTAGGAGCAGAAGCATACCCTGTTTTGAAGAGGGCATATCTTTCAAAATCCCCTGTTGATGACCCTGTTTTATGGGTTGATCCAAAAGGTTTTGAGCTGCATTTTCCATTGGTGGGCTCCGTTTTTCCACATTCCCAGTCTGCTGGTATTTACAGTCCATTTTCTGTCAAACGGATTTTTGGCAGAAACAGCAGCAGAAGCAGGGGTAGCGCCGCCATCCAAGGGCAGTGCTGAGCATCACCAAGGCTCAAAATGGCAGCAGCAGGTGTTGTGACAGCAGCCCAGCCTTTGGAGAGGCTGGAGGGACGTGCCAACTTCACGTTTTGGAAGATCCGTACCCGCCTCCTTTTCGAGGAGAGGGGCTTGTGGGAGGTGGTGAGCGGCGGTGAGTCAACTCCAAATCCGCAAGTGACAGACATCACCGCAGCATAGGTGGTCGCAGGGGTGACGCCATAAAAGGGTACAGCTGGTGCACGTTCATCTGCAGCTACACCAGTGGCGTATGAGGAGTGTAAGAAGAAGGACAGGCAGGCCTACAGGTTGCTTCTCAATACCATCTCCAACCCGCATCTTCAGTACGTGAGCAACAATACTACTGCAAAGGAGGGATGGGATATGTTGTGCAAGATGTATGAGAGCAAGGATCCTGCATTCCTCATGCTTTTGGAGGAGACGATGATAGCGTGGAAAATGCAGGATGGTGAAGGGATGGAGGCGTACTTGGACAAGACAAAGGAGCTGGCAAAGCAGCTGAGAGTGGCTGGCAACCCTGTGGAAGAAACGAGCTTCATCCTCCTCTTGCTGAGGGGACTCCCAACCAGCTAAGACACGGTGCGAGAGACGTTGGAGTGCGAGCCAACTCTTGACCTCGTCGTCATCTGCACACACCTGGTGCAGGTGGAATTGTGTCGCAATGCAGCAAAGCACAATGGCGGCGGCAGCAGTGAAGCAGCTTTTGTGGCCACGAGCTCACGCAACCAGCAGAAGCAACAGTCTGGGCAGCAAAGGGGCAAGAAGAAAGGCAAATGCCACTACTACCAGAAAGAGGGAAACTATAAAAAGGAGTGTTTCAAGCCCAATTGATACTAGAAGGAGAAGCAGCAGCAACAGCAGTCTCTACAACAGCAGGAGCAGCAGTCACAGTAGCGTCAGCAGCAGCAGCAGCAAAACCAGGCTGGTGTGTGCCACTTTGGCAACATGAACGTGGTCAAGGAGGTCCGCGACCGTCTCTTCATGGCGAAATCTGACATGTCCCACGTGGAGAAGGCGCATCTGGCATGGTACAAGGACTCAGGGTGTACCAAGAGCCTGACGCATCACAAGGAGTGGTTTACGCAGCTGCTGTCCATCCCTCCCCGTCCTATCACTATGGGTGATGATCGGGTGTTCTACGCTCAGGGGATTGGGATTGTGGAGATGTGGTTGGAGACCCCACGTGGCATTGCAGTGGGAGTATTCCATGGCGTGCTGTATGTACCTGATGCTGTATTCAACCTCCTCTCAGTCTCCTCTCTCACCAACATAGGAGTGCGTGTTGTCTTTGACGATGACTAGGGCTACATACTCAACAAGGACAAATGAGAGGAGTTGGCTAGGTCGGTGAAGTGGGGAGACATGTATGTTGGAACTTGAGGAGAGAGGGAGCCTTGGAGCAGCGAGCATGTGGGACTGAAAGGGCATCACTTGTGCTGAAGAATGGTTATTGAATCACTCAAAATGATGGAGTACATATAGAGCTAGAGCTTGGGCAAGTCAGCCATCTCACAAGCCACGCCACTTAGCCATGGAGGCTAAGGCTCACACACTACAGTGCACAATCTCACACAAGGGAGGAAATCAGCCTTACAATCAGGCTGACCAGTCACACCCGACCTAGAGAGCTAGAAAATGCTCTCATGGCACACTCCTAGTGGTCACATAACCCACAATCCCATGGAGAATCACCATGTGTCCATGGCTAGCACACAAGGATCTCACCTCACCTAAAAAGTAAGGAGAGGTACCTTTATCCTAGTCAGCACACTCTGACAAGGCAATCCTAAGACCAAGGACCTTTTTGGATATTTCTCCCATCAGGTCTTGACCCTGGACCTCTTGCCTCTTTCTTTTCTCAGGCTAAGGCATGGAGCCATCGCCCCATGGCCACCCAGACATCGGCGGTCCATGACCCCTGAAACTTCAAAAATTCATATCCCCCAATCCGACTGTTGGATCGGCCGGAAACTTGGACCATAGATAATTTGCCCGCTGATCTTTCCAATGGTGAAGACGGATTGACAATCGGAGCAGGTATCTGGAAGTTTCATGGAACTTGCTCTTGTGGACCTGACACTGAGCGGACGGCTCCTTTCCCAACAATCTCCCACTTTTTCCGCAGTCAGAGTGGGCTGAGTTCACATGCCTTCGTGCAGAACTGCTGCTTCTCACAGGTCACTGGCTTGGTGCAAAAATGAGCGACCTGCCTGCTGGTTGGAGTAAACTCCAGCTTGATAGCACCCTCCTGTACCATGTGCCTGATGAAGCGATATGCGATGTCAATGTGCTTGGTGCGTGCATGGTGCTTAGGATTGTTGGTGAGTGCGATTGCGCTCTGGTTGTCGACGCGCACACGAACTGGAACTGCTACACTCCCACTCATCTCTGCCATGAGACGCTGGAGCCAAACTGCTTCCTTCGCTCCAAAGCTGAGAGAGACGTATTCAGCTTCTGTGCTCGAGGTGGCCACGACCACCTGTCGCTTGCTGCACCAGCTGATGGCACCTCCATTGATGAGAAACACATGTCCAGAGATGGACTTGCATGTCTCAGGATTTGAAACCCAATCTATATCCGTGTAGCCGATGATGCTGTTGTCGTTGCCGTTGTAGGTGATGTCGACGTTGATAGTTCCAGCAAGGTAGCGGAAGATCCGCTTCACTACCTTCTGGAGCTCCTGTCCGGGATTAGCCATGTGCTGGCTCACAGCGCTCACAACTTGTGCGAGGTCCGACCTGGTTGCCACCATCAGGTACATAAGACTGCCAATGGCGCTCTGGTACTTCAGCCGCTCAGCTGCATCTGCTTTTCCACTGAAGCTCACGAGGTACTGCCGCGTCTCCAGCGGCGTGCCGATGGGTTTGGCTTCTGCCATGCTGAACTGCTGTATGACATCCTTGATGTAGCGACTCTGCTGTAGCAAGAGAGAACGTGATTTGCGGTCAAGCATGATCTGGATGCCGAGGAAGTATGACACCTCCCCGAGATCAGACATCTGGAAGCGCTCCTGCATGGCCTCCTTGAACTCCTGCAGTGCAGAGATGTTGTTGGAAAGGAGGAGCATGTCATCCACATAGACAATGATGATGAGAATCTCATGCTCATGCTGCCAGCGATACACGCTGTAGTCACACTCGCTGCGCTCAAACCCCATGCACTACAACGCCGCATCCAACTCCTGGTTCCAAGCACGCGACACTTGCTTGAGGCCGTACAGCGACTTTTGCAGCTTGCAAACCAGGTGCTCCTGGCCATCCATGAAGAACCCCTCCAGCTGCTCCATGTAGATCTCCTTCTCCAAGTCACCATTCAAGAATGCCGTCTTGACATCCATGTGGTGAACCTCGAAGTCCTCAGCTGCTGCATAAGAGAGGAGCGTGCGCACAGAGGCAAACTTTGCAACAAGGGCAAAAGTTTCTGTGTAGTCGATGCCCTCTTGCTGTGAGTAGCCCTTGGCGACCAGCCTCGCCTAGTACTTTTCCAGGTTACCATCTGCTCCCCGCTTCTTCTTGAACACGCATTTGCACTTGATGACCTTACGTCCAGATGGACGCTCAGTCAGCTCCCATGTGCCGTTGTCCAACTGCGACTGTATCTCCTGCTGCACGGCTTGCACCCAATCTGCTGCATCCGGTGCAGCCATGGCCTCCTTGTATGATGTTGGCTCAAATGAATCTGCTGCAAGTGCCACATTCATCTGTTCTGGTTTCTGCAACATCCAGAAATGTCCGCGGTCACCAAGCTTGTAACGCATTCTAAGAGGGTACCTTTCACCAGGTGCTGGAGCATTAGCGAGCGGCTTGCGCGGTGCTGCTCGCTCAACTGTTGCTGCTTGTGGTGCTACATCTTCCTCCTCTGCTTCAGCCGGTGAGGCTGCTGTATCTGCTGCATCAGACATGGGAGAGTAGAGTGATTCTCCCATTGTCATAGTAGAGGAAGGATCGGGAGAGACTGGGTCAGGAAGGATTTCTGCTCCCACTGTCTCGTCAGCTGCTGGTTCTGCTACCTCTTCACAAACAATGTTGGTGCTAATGACATTACTCTCGTTGAAGACGACATCCCTGGAGATGATGACGTGGCCTGTATCCCTCTCATACAGGCGATAGGCCTTGCTTGCCACGTCGTAGCCAATCATCAACATCTGCGCACTCTTTGCGTCCCATTTCTGCTGCTTCTCCTTGGGCACGTGCATGTGCGCCAGGCTGCAAAATGCTTGGAGATGACCCACGCTTGGTTTCTTACTGAACCACGCCTCGTACGGCATCATCTGCTCCAGCACCTTAGTTGGAGTGCGGTTCTTGATGTAGACCGCAGTGCTCACGGCTTCAGCCCAGAAGTCGTAGATCAGCTGACCGCGTATAGCATGGAGCGCACCGACTCTTGAATGGTACGGTTGTCGTGTTCTGCTACACCGTTCTGCTGCGGCAAGTATGGCGTGGTATGCTGCGTCTTGATGCCAGCTGCTGCGAGGTAGTCCTGGAAATCCTTGCTCAGGTACTCTCCACCGCGATCACTGCGCAGCGCCTTGATCTTCTTGCCAATCTGGTTCTCCACCATGGCCTTGAACTCCTTGAACCTGTCAAAGCACTGGTCCTTGGAAGGAAGGAAGTACACAGAAGTGTAACGGCTAAAATCATCAATGAAGGTCAGGAAATACCTAGAGCTTCCAAAGCTCTAGGTCTGCATCGGTCCGCACAAGACCGTGTGGACCAGCTCCAACACCTCCTTCGCATGCTCCCATGCTCCAGAGAACGCCTCCCGGTGCTGCTTCCCCTCCAAACAGCCGATGCACAACTGCTGCTCAAAGTTAGAGATGGTAGGCAGGTCACACACCATCTGTTTTGCTTGAAGCTGCTGCAAGGCGCGTATGCCAATGTGGCCGTAGCGCGTATGCCAGATCTCGCCATCTGTCGCCTGCACCACTGCTGCAAGACTCTGCTCACGCGGGATCTTGGTCGCCCCTTGTAGCCGGTACATGT
>SZWC01001332.1:139586-170120 GCA_023375785.1 Penium margaritaceum
CCTGCTGCTGCCATTGTGAGCTTTGGTGATGCTCAACGCTGCCCTTGGGTGGCGGCGCTACCCGTGCTTCTGCTGCTACTTCTGCCAGAAATCTGTCTGACAGAAAATGGACTGTACGTGCAAGCAGACTCGGAATTTGGAAAAACTGAGCCCACCAATAGAAAATGCAGCTCAAACCCTTTCAGATCGACCCATAAAACAGGGTCATCAACAGGGGATTTTGAAAGATATGCCCTCTTGAAAACAGGGTGTGCTCCTGCTCCTACTCCAACTCAGACCAGCCAGCTTGTAAATGGCGTTTCCCCCAAACGAATCGATGGAATGCAAATATTTCTGCACCAATAGAAAGCTTAGGAAAAATACTACAATGCATGTGCCACTTTTTAAATTTGACAAAGAAACGAGAGAGTTATGGTCATCACAAGGCGACAGTCTTACTCACAGAGAAGAGTGTAGCCCTGGCCGACCTCGTTTTGAGCATAACTCTCAATCCGACCGTTGGATTGTCGCGATCTTGGGCTCGTTGGAAAACTTTGTCTCAAGCACTTGACGATCTAGTGGTTGATTGTCAAATTTGGTCAAGGTTTGACACTAACCCGTCACCCTCAAAGTGACGGCCTCTGCTTGCTGAATCTGGCATAATCTGTCTCTGATACCAAATTTTGGAACTTGAGGAGAGAGGGAGCCTTGGAGCAGCGACCATGTGGGACTCAAAGGGCATCACTTGTGCTGAAGAATGGTTGTTGAATCACTCAAAATCACGGAGTACATATAGAGCTAGAGCTTGGGCAAGTCAGCCCTCTCACAAGCCACACCACTTAGCCATGGAGGCTATGGCTCACACACAACAGTCCACAATCTCACACAAGGGAGGAAATCAGCCTAACAATCAGGCTGACCAGTCACACATAACCTAGAGAGCTAGAGAATGCTCTCATGGCACACTCATAGAGGTCACATAACCCACAATCCCATAGCGAATCGCCATGTGTCCATGTCTAGCACACAAGGATCTCACCTCGCCTAAAAGGTGAGGAGAGGTACCTTTTGTTAGGAAAATGAGAGCAGCGGAATCTGCAAGCAAACAGGTGGCGCGGAAGCAGCCACGAAGATCCGGAAGGCTGACGGAGGATGACGTCACAGCAGGACCAGAAGTATACCGACAGGGGAGAACGGCGCGAGGAGCGGGAGCAACGAAGCACTGACCACGAGTGATCAAGAGTGACACTTATAGTGATGAAGCGAGGCTGACAGCCGAAGCGCCTTGACGGAGGATTACTGCGGTTCGGGCTCCTTGGTGAATGAATGCTCCAAGGAGTGTGAGACGCAGGCGAGGATCAGACGACACCTTTGGACGCAATGATCTTAGCAGAACTGATAGATGGTTGAGCCGATTTAACGATCAATGTGATGAGAGCGATGAAGCGAGGAACGACAATTGAGCGGAGGCAATTGATGATGAAGGATATTGAGGAGGAATTGACTGGGGCAATAAGAACATGGATCCTACTGCTATTAGTACTAGTCCAGGGAACTAGGTTACAAGTGTCTACACCCATCAGGGTGGACGGTGCGAGACATGAAACCGGGCCGCCATTGTGCTGTTGCTGCGGCTGCTGTGTCTGCGCGGTGCAAGGGAGCGGTGCGGCTCCACTTCGTCTTATGCTCTTGGGAGTCCTCCCATGTTAGGTAGGGAACGTGCTTCTTCTGCCGATCCTTGGATGTTACCACGGAGAACAGACCAGGGAGCAGGGCTCCTATCGGCAGATCTTGCTGGTCGATACGTGGTGTCGGGGGTCCGTTGGCGTTGGACGTGGTGTGTTCGGACGGCCGGATGGTCAGACCAGCGGAGTCTGATTGGTTATGCCTTCCGAGCCGTTTGGTCAGCAGGACGCGGGAGGTGAACCGGGATCCGCCTGGCTTTTCCTTTTCCCGTTGGGTGGGCATTCCGGGGAGAGTTGGGTTACACCAGGACAACCCTGGTTGAGCCGTGTGGTTCTTGATGAAGATTTCGACAGCCCCCTTCAAGAGCACACAGCTTGGAAGAAAGAAACCAAGAAGTGACCTCAGTTGCTTTTCGGCAGCCCAGGGAGGATGCAGAGGTTGAGTGGTAGCAGGTTGCATAGTTTGAAGAATTTGAAAGAGAGAAGCAGCTGAACTGGTGGAGTCCTGTGTCCATGCTGTTGAAACCTGTTCGTGCAGGTGCGAAAGAAGGGCTGAGTTAGAGATGAGCTCAGAGGGAGGGTGATAGCATAGTGACAGTAGTTGGGCAGTGGTGATGGAACTCCAGACGGGTGAAGGTTGTGGAGGTGTGATGCTTCGAAGCGCTGGAGGGAGGAGAAAGGACTCAAGTGATGTTGGCAGAGAGGTTTGTTCTGGCAGTAGGTATGCCTTCAATGCGGAGAGTTGAATCGCAGAGGAGTTGAGGGATGATGACCAGATGGATCCGAGCTGAGAAACGGGAGAGGTTGTGCTTGGGGGTCCCGTAGATGACAGATGACTTGATGATGACACTGGTGGGATTACAGAGATTTCAGCTGCTAGATCTTCAGGAGCGTTTGAAGGCAGATGAGAAAATGTCTGACAACTGTTGGACAAGTTTGTTGTGGGAGGAGAAGCAATGCAAGTTTTTGAGTGGAATATGTCAACCTGCGATGGTGGAGGAGGGGATGCTGTCTGAGGAAAACCAAGAGGAACTGCAGGGGCAGGTGGTAGTGCTGTCATATCTGCTGAGGAAGTGAAGGGGCTTGGCAGAGTGGGTGTTGGTGTAGAGAGACGTTTGTCAACTGGCAGTGAAACGGGAGTATTGGAGGGTACAGAATTCTCACAGAAGACTTTGGAATTGGAGATGGTGGAGGGAGTTGCTGATGTCAGGGTCCAGGTATTATTGAACAGCTATGCTCGTTTTGGAGGTGGGATGTAGCGATGTGTTGTCTTGGTGACAGAAGGTGGGCATAGCGAGCGTGGTGCAGGTTCATTTGCGGAGGGAAGCTTGGTTTGTGATGGCAGAGGCGCGACGGTAAAGGAAGTGTTCGGCTGCAGCGTGGTGACTCCGCTAATGGAGGTGTCGTAGTTGCGAAGCATGAACTCGTTTAGCTCTTTGCGGGAGAAGATTGGAGTGTCGGAAAAGAGCAGAAGACACATAGTGGCAGTAGGATCAGGGACTTCAGTTGGGGAGACGGCTTGAGGCGAGGAGAATGATTCATCAGCATAGGGGTAGTCATCGTAGTAGTAGTCCAGATAATCATGCTGGAAGGAAGGAAGGACTTCTGAAGGAGGTGGAGTACATTTGAAGGTCATGATGTTGGTGGCATGATCTGCGGGGGAAGGTGCAGCTGCTGCTGAGGCGGTGGTTTCCAGGGAGGAAGATGGTGTCACAGGTGTAGGAGGGATTTAACTGGACGACGTAGATGATCGAAGTTTCCTGGTAGTTGCTCGTTTGGGCAAGGGCACCAGAAGCAATTTGACAACCAGGAGAGTCCCAATGATGCCAGAGCAGATGAGCTCAAGGGTGAGGCTATAGTTGAGGCGAGGGATGTAACCGATGAGGGCTGCGAGTCCGAAGAGGAGGCATCCAAGCGCCTCCTCTTTGTCTTGAGAGAATCTCACGATGAAGGATGGCAGGAGTTTGTTAAATGACAAACGATGTCATTACTGCTACGGGAGACTTTGTTTCGCTGGAATGAAGCGGGTACTGAAGCCCTTCGGCTACTAGAGGGCTACCAATGTTACTACTGCGGCTGCGACAAGAGCTGGTGCCGACGGCTGTTTTCTGTTAGTGACTGCTGCTGCTGTGAGAATCTGGGAGATGCTAAGAGGATGATGAGGTTGAGGATCAGAATGCATGCAGAGGGATCTGTGATAGCTGATGATGAGTATTTTGCTGCTGCTACTAAAAATTGTTGCTGCTTGTTGGGAAATGGCGGCTTGACAGGTGCGCGCTTCGACGGAGTGCTTGAGGCGTTACGCGGCAACTGTTACAGGTGATGACTGCTGCGAGGTTCCAGACGTTGCGCCCATACACAACGTTGTTGTCCTTGCAATTGAGGGAGAAACTGAGAAGTGACGATTCGGCTGACATAAAGGAGGCAATGCAGCGCGGCGCGGCGATTTAGATGTTAGTAATGAAGACGAAGCGACGAGGAGAGACAGGAGCTTTTACTGGGCTCTGATACCATGTCAGGAAAATAAGAGTAGCGGAATATGCAGGCAAACAGGTGGCGCGGAAGTAGCCACAAAGATACGGAAGGCTGACGGAGGATGACGTCACATCAGGACCAGAAGTATACCGACAGGGGAGAACGGCGCGAGGAGCGGGAGCGACGAAGCGCTGACCATGAGTGATCAAGAGTGACACTTATAGTGATGAAGCGAGGCTGACAGCCGAAGCGCCTTGATGGAGGATTACTGCGGTTCGGGCTCCTTGGTGAATGAATGCTCCAAGGAGTGTGAGACGCAGGCGAGGATCAGACGACAGCTTTGGACGTGATGATCTTTGCAGAACTGATAGATGGTTGAGCCGAGTTAACAATCAATGTGATGAGAGCGATGAAGCAAGGAACGGCAATTGAGCGGAGGCAATTGATGATGAAAGATATTGAGGAGGAATTAACTAAGGCAATTGAGAACATGGATCCTACTGCTATTAGTACTAGTCCAGGGAACTAGATTACAAGTGTCTACACCCATCAGGGTGGACGGTGCGAGACATGAAACCGGAGCCGCCATTGTGCTGTTGCTGCGGCTGCTATGTCTGCACAGTGCGACGGAGCAGTGCGGCTCCACTTCGTCTTATGCTCTTGGGAGTCCTCCCATGTGAGGTGCGGGACGTGCTTCTTCTGCCGATCCTTGGATGTTGCCACGGAGAACAGACCAGGGAGCAGGGCTGCTGTCGGCAGATCTTGCTAGTCGATACGTGGTATCGGGGGTCCGTTGGCATTGGATGTGGTGTGTTCAGACGGCCGGATGGTCAGACCAGAGGAGTCTGATTGGTTATGCCTTCCGAGCCGTTTGGTCGGCAGGACGCGGGAGGTGAACCGGGATCCNGGAACTTGCTCCTGTGGACTTGAAACTGAGCCGGACGGCTCCTTTCCCAACAATGTACCGCCTGCTGGGGGCGACCAAGATCCTACGTGAGCAGAGTCTTACAGCAGTGGTGCAGGCAACAGATGGCAAGATGTGGCATGTGCGCTATGGCCACATCCGCATGCGTGCCTTGCAGCAGCTTCAAGCGCAGCAGATGGTGCGTGACTTACCCACCATCTCCAACTTTGAGCAATAGTAGTGCATCAGCTATTTGGAAGGGAAGCAGCATCGCGAGGCTTTCTCTAGAGCAAGAAAGCGTGCAAAGGAGGTGCTGGAGCTGATCCACACGGACTTGTGTGGCCCGATGCAGACCTAGAGCTTTGGAGGCTCTAGGTATTTTCTGACCGTCATTGATGATTTCAGCCGTTACACTACAGTGTACTTCCTTGTTTCCAAAGACTAGTGCTTTGACAGGTTCTAGGGGTTCAAGGCAATGGTGGAGAACCAGACTGGCAAGAAAATCAAGACGCTACGCAGCGATCACGGTGGAGAGTACCTGAGCAAGAAGTTCTAGGACTACCTCGCAGCACCTGGCATCAAGGCACAACGTACTACACCATACTCGCCATAGCGGAACGGTATAGTAGAACACGCCAACGGCACCATCGTTGATTCGGCGTACTCCATGCTGCACGCGGCTCGGTTCACATCTGATTTCTGGACCGAAGCAGTGAGCACTGTGGTGTACATCAAGAACCACAGTCCAACTAAAGCGCCGGAGCAGATGACGCCGTACGAGGCGTGGTTTGGCAAGAAGCCAAGCGTGGGTCATCTCCTATTATTTGGCAGCCTGGCGCACATGCAGGTGCCCAAGGAGAAGCGGAAGAATTGGGACACGAAGAGCGCCCAGATGCTGATGATCGGCGATGACGTGGCCAGCAAGGCGTATCGCCTTTATGAGAGGGATACTGGCCACGTCATCATCTCGAGGGATGTCGTCTTCAATGAAAGCAATGTCATTGGTACCAACATCGTTTGCGAAGAGGCAGCACGACGAGCAGCTGACGAAGTAGTGGGAGCAGACACATTCCCTGACCCCGTCTCTCCTGATCCTTCCTCTATACTGACAGTGGGAGAATCACCCTACTCCCCCATGTCTGATGTAGCAGATACAGCAGCCTCATCGGCAGAAGCATATAAAGAGATGCAGCACCACTAGCAGCAGCAGTTGTGCCAGCAGCACCACGCTTGCCACACGCTAACGCTCTAGCACCAGGTCACAGGTACCCTCTCAGGATGCGCTACAAGCCTGGTGAGTGTGGCCATTTCTGGATGCTGCAGAAACCAGAACAAATGAACGTCGCAGTTGTAGCAGACTCAGATGAGCCGACGTCGTACAAGGAGGCTATGGCTGCACCAGATGCAACAGATTGGGTGCAAGCCATACAGCAGGAGATACAGTCGCAGCTGGACAACGACACGTAGGAGCTGACTGAGCATCCACCTGGACGCAACGTGATCAAGTGCAAGTGGGTGTTCAAGAAGAAGCGGGGAGCAGATGGCAACCTGGAAAAGTACAAGGCAAGGCTGGTCACCAAGGGCTACTCGTAGCAGGAGGACATCCACTACACAGAAACCTTTGCCCCTGTTGCAAAGTTTGCCTCTGTGCGTACGCTCCTCTCTTATGCAACAGCTGAGGACTTCGAGGTTCACCACATGGATGTCAAGACGGCATTCTTGAATGGTGACTTGGAGGAGGAGATCTAAATGGAGCAGCCGGAGGGGTTTGTCATGGATGGCCAGGAGCGCCTGGTTTGCAAGCTGCAGAAGTCGCTGTACGGCCTCAAGCAAGCGTCGCGTGCTTGGAACCAGAAGTTGGATGCGGCGTTGTAGTGCATGGGGTTGAAGTGTAGCAAGTGTGACTATAGCGTGTATCGCTGAGATCCTCATCATCATTGTCTATGTGGATGACATGTTCCTCCTTTCCAACAGTATGTCTGCGTTGCAGGAGTTCAAGGAGGCCATGCAAGAACACTTCCAGTTGTCTGATCTCGGGGAGGTGTCATACTTCGTAGACATCCAGATTATGCGTGACCGCACATCACGTTTTCTCTCGCTGCAACAGAGTCGCTATATCAAGGACGTCCTACAACGGTCCGGCATGGCAGAGGCCAAACCCATCGGCACGCCGCTGGAGACGCGACAATACCTTGTGAGCTTCAGTGGAGAAGCAAATGCAGTTGAGCGGCAGAAGTAAAAGAGCACTGTCGGCAGTCTTATGTACCTGATGGTGGCAACCAGGCCGGACTTCGCACAGGCTGTGAGCGCTCCACATGGCTAATCGCGGACCAGAGTACCAGAATATAGTGAAGCGGATCTTCCGCTACCTTGCTGGAACCATCAACATCGGCATCACCTACTATGGCAACGACAACACATCATTGGATACACAGACGCAGATGGGGCTTCAAATCCTGAGAACCGCAAGTCCATCTCCGGACATGTGTCTCTCATGAATGGAGGTGCCATCAGCTGGTGCAGCTAGAGGCAGGTGGTCGTGGCCACCTCAAGCACAGTCTCTGAGTACGTCTCTCTCAGCTTTGGAGCCAAGGAAGCAGTTTGGCTCCAGCGTCTCATGGCGGAGATGAGTGGGAGTGCAGCACTTCCAGTTCCCATGCACGTCGACAACCAGAGCGCAATTGCACTCGCCAAGAATCCCGAGAAGCATGCTCGCACCAAGCACATTGACATTGCCTATCACTTCATCAGGCACATGGTGTAGGAGGATGCTATTAAGCTAGAGTTCACTCCAACCAGCAAGCAGATCGCTGATTTCTGCACCAAGCCAGTGACCCGTGAGAAGCAGCAGTTCTGCATGAAGGCATGTGGACTCAGCCCACTCTGACTATGGTAAAGTGTGAGATTGTTGGTCATAAGACCATCCGGCTCAGTTTTAGGTCCACAGGAGCAAGTTCGTAGAAGATACTAGATGTCTCCTCCGATCGTCAATCTCACTCCACCACTAGAAAGATCAGGTGGCAAATTGTCTACAGTCCAAGGTTCACGCCGATCCAACGGTCGGATTGGGAGATATGAATTATCGAAGTTTGTGGGGTCATGGACCGCCGATGTCTGGGTGACCATGGGTGACGGCTCCATGCCTTAGCCTGAGAAAAGAGAAAGGCAAGAGGTCCAGGACCAAGACCTGATGGGGAAAAGATCCAAAAAGGTCCTTGGTCTTAGGATTGCCTTGTCAGAGTGTGCTGACTAGGATAAAGGCACCTCTCCTTTCTTTTTAGGTGAGGTGAGATCCTTGTGTGCTAGCCATGGACACATGGCGATTCTCCATGGGAATTTGGGTGATGTGACCACTAGGAGTGTGCCATGAGAGCATTCTCTAACTCTCTAGGTTGTGTGTGACTAGTCAGCCTGATTGCTAGGCTGGTTCCCTCTCTTGTGTGAGATTGTGGACTCTAGTGTGTGAGCCTTGGCATCCATGGCTAAGTGGTACGGCTTGTGAGAGGGCTGACTTGCCCAAGCTCTAGCTCTATATGTACTCCATCCTTTTGAGTGATTCAACAACCATTCTTCAGTACAACTGATGCCCTTACAGTCCCACATGATCGTTGCTCCAAGGCTCCCTCTCTCCTCCAAGTCCAGGTACTATCTTACACTATCCCACATCACATACATCTTATACCATCCTATACCACCCTGTACCATCGTGCACTATCTTGCACCATCCTCCACCAGTCTGTACCATTCTACACCACTCTATACCACCATGCACCATCCAGCACCACCTTGCACCATACTATATCATCCTACACCATCCGGCACTACCCTTCTCCATCCTACCTCATCCTACATTATCCTGTATAATCATACACCATCCTACACCTCCCTTTACTTGTACCATCCTCTAGAATCATGTACCATCCTCCACCATCCTATAATTGTACCACCATTCACTATCTTGTACCATCCTACGCCACACTACACCATCATGTACCATTCTCAACAATCCTCCACATCCACCATCCTGCACCAGTACCATCGTGCACCATCCTACTCCATCCCATACCACCTAGAACAAATCCACATCTCTGTACCACCCTGCACCATCTTGCACCCTCCTATACCATCTTACACCATCCTATACCACCTTGTACCACCTACACCATATCTATACCATCCTACATCTTGCATTATCCTACACCATCTTACACCATATTACACCACCCTCTACCACCATGTACCATCCCACACCACTCAACACCGCCTTGTACCATCATGCACCACTTTGTACCATCCTGCTCCACCTTGCATCATCTTACACCATCCTACACTAATCAGTACCATCTTATCCCATGCTACACCATCCAATACCAACGTACACCATCTTCTACCATCTTGAACTATCCTATACAACCCTGCTAAATCCTGTACCATCCTATACCATCTTGTTACCATCTTACATCATCATGCATCATCTTACACCATCCTATAACATCGTGTACCATCCTACACTATCTTGCACCTTCCTCCAACAGTTTGTACCATCCTACACACTCTGTACCACCATGTACCACCCTATACATGCACCATCCAGCACCATCTTGCACCACACTATACCATCCTACACCATCCACTACCATCCTACACCATCCTACCTCATCCTGTACCATCCTGTACAATCCCACACCATTCTACACCTCCCTTCACCTGTACCATCCTCCACAAATCAACATCATCCTAAGCCACCATACAACTATACCATCCATCACTATCCTGTACCATCCTATGCTACACTACACCATCCTGCATCATTCTATAATCCTCCACATCCACCACCCTCCACCTGTACCATCCTCCACCATCCTACACCATCTTGTACCACCTTGTACCATCCTGCACCATCCTGTACCATCATACACCATCTTGTATCATCCTATACTACCTTGCATGTACAACATCCTTTACCATCTTGTACCACACTACACAATCCTATATCAATTCATATCAACCTACACCATCCTCCATAATCTTGCATCATACATGGACCATCTTGTACCACCCTCCGCCATCCTGCACCATCCTACACCATCCTGTATCATCCTATACCACCCTGCACCATCCTATACAACCATGCACCAATTTATACCATCTGTACCACCATGCACCATCATGCATCATCATGTACCACCCTGCACTATCCTACACCACTGTGCACTACCCTGTACCATCCTAGACCTGTACCACCCTATACTTATACCTCCTAGTACATGTACTCTCGTATACTACCATACATCATATTACACCATCTTGTACCACAATACATCATCCGACACCACCTTGTATCACCCTACATAATCCTATACCATCCTGCACCATCCTACACTACCCTTCACCGCCTTGCACCATCTTGCACCAACCTGTACCATCTTGCACCACCCTGCACCACTCTGTACCACCCTGCACTATCCTATACCAAGTCTGTACCACCCTGTATCCTACGCCATCCTACACCACCCGGTACCATCCTGTACCACCATGCACCATCCTACAACATCCTATACCAGCTTGTACCATCCTGCACCTTCTTATACCTCCTTGTACCATCCTGTACCACCCTTCACCACCCTTTACCACCTAACATAACCCTATATAACCGTATATCATCCTAGATCATCATGCATCATCCTGTACTATCCTACACCATCCTACACCATCCTGCACCATCTTGTACCATCCTATACCATCTTATAGGAACCTGCACCATCCTATACCATCCTAGACCTACATCTGGCCTGTACCATCCAATACTACCTTGTACAATCTTGTACCATCCTCCACCACCTTGTTTCATAGTACACTACCCTGCACCACCCTGCACCATCCTACACCATCCTGCACCACCCTGCACCACTCTCCATACTCGTGTACTACCCATGGACCACCATGTACAACCCTACACCATCATGTATCACTATGTACCATCATACACCATCCTACACCATCTCGCACCATCCTACACCAATGTGGTGCAGGATGGTGTAGCTATAATTGTGTACTAGTCATGGAACACCATGTACAACCCTACACCATCCTGTATCACTCTGTACCATCATACACCATCCTACATAAGATATGAGCCATGTACTGGTGACACCAATGTATCCTCTTGAATCACCAGAGTGTAGTGTAACCGTGTTCTTTGTAATTAGCAATTGCACTGTGTACCTCAATGAGATCTTACAGCTAGCAGACTTGTCATTTGTGAGACACCTTTGATTCTGGGAGAGTACTGATTTTCTCATTTGGTATCAGAGCAGGAGGTGCCTTTACCAGGAGAAGTCATCATCATGGCGCTAATTGCAAGAAACGAACATCATGACCGCTTCAAAATGCCGCTTTTCTCAGTGGCGATGACTATCAAGGCTTTGCCTGCAACATGAAAGTGGTCCTCATGAATAAAAGAATCTGGGAAGTGCCAAAAGAAGGGCCATATTCAAGTGGACGAGGACCATCTCGTCAAGCACAAATAAAGGCATATAGGCTACATACCAACCTCAACCACAACCATCTCGTCAAGAACCAAGACTTTACGTTCATTCAGATGATCAAATCTGCTAGGCTTGCCACAAGAAGGGTCATATTCAACTCGACTACTCCATGTGACAACTTCAAGGATGACAATGTTTCACCGGAAGACCACAAGGACAACCACGAGTGTTCTTAACAGAAGAAATACCATTCTCATTTGATGCTATACCGTACTGGATCTTGTATTCACTCAAAGTATTTTTTTCTATCCGCCTATGTGTTTCTTAATTCCTTATCTAGAGTATCCCAGGATCACTCCAAAAACTTTGAGATCTTGACAACATTCAAACAAATCTACTAGAAAATCAATCAGAAGCCAAGGTCATCTCGCAAGTTTTCAAGGGTACGAGACTGCGATGCACGGCAAGGCTGCAGCGAAGCGAGGCCTCATGCGTGTCGCACACATAGCCATTCAGATTGTGAGGTGCAATCTTGTTTGGAAAGGAGCCATCCGGCTCAATTTCAGGTCAATATGAGCAAGTTCTGGGAAGATACCAGATGTCTGCTCCGATCATCAATCGGACTTTGCCATTGGAAAGATCAAGTGGAAATTTGTCTACGGTCCAAGTTTTAGGCCGATCCAACAGTTGGATTAGGAGATATGAATTTTCAAAGTTTCTGGGGTCATGGACCGCCGATATCTGGGTGACCATGGGTGACGGCTCCATGCCTTAGCCTGAGAAAAGAAAAAGGCATGAGGTCCAGGGTGAAGACCTGATGGGAGAAATATCCAAAAAGGTCCTTGGTCTTAGGATTGCCTTATCAAAGTATGCTGACTAGGATAAAGGTACCTCTCCTTACTTTCTAGGTGAGTTAAGATCCTTGTGTGCTCGCCATGGACACATGGCGATTCTCCATGGGATTTTGGATGATGTGACCACTAGGTCTGTGCCATGAGAACATTCTCTAGCTCTCTAGGTCGTGTGTGACTGTCAGCTTGATTGCTAGGCTGATTTCCTCTCTTGTGTGAGATTGTAGACTCTAGTGTGTGAGCCTTAGCCTCCATGGCGAAGTGGTGTGGCTTGTGAGAGGCCTGACTTGCCCAAGCTCTAGCTCTATATGTACTCCATCATTTTGAGTGATTCAACAACCATTCATCAGCACAACTGATGCCCTTTCAGTCCCACATGCTCGCTGCTCCAAGGCTCCCTCTCTCCTCCAGATCCAACAAAGGGAAAACAAAGCCAAGTTCTGCCAGTTTTAGCCAGCACAGGCCGTCACTTCGAGAGTGACAGGTTAGGGTCGAACCTTGACCAAATTTGATGATCGACCACTGGATATTCAAGTGTGCAAGACAAGCGTTCCAACAAGTCCACGATTGCAGAGATCCAACGGTCCGATTGAGAGGTATGCTCAAAACCAGGTCGACCAGGGCTATACTCTTCTCTATGAGTAAGACTGTCGCCTTGTGATGACCATAACTTTCTTGTTTCTTTGTCAAATTTAAAAAGTGGCACATGCGAATTGTATTATGTTTCCTAAGTTTTCCATTGGTGCAAAACTATTTGCATTCTATTGTTTAGTTTGGGAGAAACGCCATTTACAAGCTGGCTGGTCTGAGTTGGAGTAGGAGCAGAAGCATACCCTGTTGTCAAGAGGGCATATCTCTCAAAATCCCCTGTTGATGACCCTGTTTTATGGATTGATTCGAACATTTTTTAGCTGAATTTTCTAGTGGTGGACTCAATTGTTCCAAATTTCCAGTCTGCTGGCATCTACAGTCCATTTTCTGTCATACATATTTCTGGCAGAAGCAGCAGCAGAAGCAGGGGTAGCGGCGCCACCCACGTTTTGGAGGGGTTCCAAATTCCCAGTCTGCTAGCATCTACAGTCCATTAGCAGCGCCGCCATCTTCGGAGAGGCTGGAGGGATGCACCAACTTCACGTTTTGGAAGATCCATACCCGCTTCTTTTTGGAGGAGAGGGGCTTGTGGGAGGTGGTGAGCGGCGCTAAGTCAGCTCCAAATCCGTAAGCCACAGGCATCACTGCAGCACATGTGGTGGCGGGGATGATGGCACAAAAGGGTGCAGCCGGTGCAGGTTCGTCTGCAGCTGCACCAGTTGCATATGAGGAGTGGAAGAAGAAGGACAGGAAGGCCTACAGGTTGCTTTTCAACACCATCTCCAACCCGCATCTTCAGTACGTGAGTGACAAGGCTACTGCAACGGAGGGGTGGGACACTTTGTACAAGAAGTATGAGAGCAAGGATTTTGTATTCCTCACACTTTTGGAGGAGACGATGATGGTGCTAAAAATGTAGGGTGGCAAAGGGATGCAGGCGTACCTGGACAGGGCAAAGGAGCTGGTGAAGCAGCTGAGAGCGGTCGGCAATCCTGCGGAAGAGACGCGCTTCATCCTCCTCTTGCTGAGGGGACTCCCAACTAGCTACGACACGGTACGAGAAATGGTGGAGTGCCAGCCAACTCTTGACCTCGACTTCATTTGCAGACACCTGGTGCAGGTTGAATTGCGTCGCAATGTAGCAAAGCGCAATGGCGGCGGCAGCAGTGAAGCAGCTTTTGTGGCCACGAGCTCACGCAACCAGCAGCAGCAGCAGCAGTCGAGGCAGCAGAGGGACAATAAGAAAGGCAAATGCAACTACTGCTAGAAAGAGGGACACTACTAAAGGGAGTGTTTCAAGCTCAAGAAGGACCAGAAGGAGCAGCAGCAGTAGTAGCAAAAGCAGCAGTCTCCAGTTAAGCAGCAGCAAAAGTCACAACAGCATCAGCAGCAGCACCAGCAGCAGCAAAACCAGGCTGGTGTGCGCCACTTTGGCAACATGATTGTGGCCAAGGAGGTGCACGACCGTCCCTTCATGGCAAAATCTGACATGTCACAGAAGGCGGATCTTGCATGGTACAAGGACTCAGGGTGTACCAAGAGCCTGACACATCACAAGGAGTGGTTTACGCAGCTGCTGTCCATCTCTCCCTGTCCTATCGCTATGGGTGATGATTAGGTGGTGTATGCTGAGGGGATTGGGATTGTGGAGATGTGGTTGGAGACCCCGCGTGGCATTGAAGAGGGTGTCAGAAGAATGCAGGCATGAGAATAGCAGTAGAAGAAGCAGGCAGAAGCGTCGGGACACGCGAGTGTACGTCAGCAGAGTGATGTAAGCGAGAGCGTTCCCGAGGAGTTAGTCACAGAGGTCCATAGAGGCTGAGACGTGAGGTAGCTGGAGTAGAAAAACTGATGAGAGAGAGTGCTCAGCGAGAAGAGTGATGGCTGGCTGAGTAAAAGAGACGAGCGAAGGAGCGGGAGTGACTGAGCGAAGAGTTGAGAGAGGCTAGCGAAGACAAGGAATGCGAGGTGAGAGCAGAGCAAAGACACGGCGGCGAAGCCGCGGAACCAAAGGGAACAGGATAAATAGAACTGTTCTGGTTAACTCGAGAGAATGAACATCCTCACAAAAAATATAGCAGAATAGGCCAAAAAGCTAGAGCAACGGCTTCTTTTCGCTAGCCGGATGCGACTGCGACGTGGTCGTAGTTATTAGGGGCGGCTCACCTCTGAGTTCTCGATCGTGACCGACAATCCGTTGGCGAGGTGGTTTGTTTCGGTGCACTACCGGAACCTGAACCTTATTCAGAGCTCGGATTATCCGAGGGAGTATGTGAGTGTTGACGTCAATATTCCGACAGCCCCCCTGAAGTCAACACTGGAGAGGACGTGGTGCACAGGTCAGATACAGGATTCACCAGGTCTCGGCAAAGTCTTCGTATGGTTGCCTGATGAGTGGGTGAAGAGAATGATGAGTGGTGAGGATGAGTGCCTCTTTCAGAAGGGCTTCAACTCAGTCGGCACCAAGAAGGGATATGGAGTTTAGGAGACCAAGGAGTACCTGTCAGATATTGAACGCGGGAAATTGGAGTCTTCCTAGATTGAGTAACAGTTCAACTCTCCATTGATGGTAGTTGGTGGAACCATCTCTTTTCCTGTGCAGTTGGGGGGAGTTCCGTAGGCACTCTGGAAGATGCGCAACAATATAAGTCAGTGCTCGGCTAGGAATTGAATAGTCAATGAAGTAGATTGGCTTCACTCAAGGTTGAACACGAAGAAGGGCAGTGATTGTGTTGTTGCTCATGGTCTGCTCAGGTGTAGGGAGTGCCAAGAGGAACCGTTGATTCATGAAGGCCGTCTGGTGAGATGGCCTTGATGTTGATGCTGTTTCAAGGGGATACCGCCGAGAGCTCATTCTCCTTGGTATGATCCCGAAGTGAGGTGATGATGGAGAGGATGGAGGCAGTGCTGGTGCTGGATGCTGGGGATGAAGGGATGGAGGGCGCTGCCACAATGCCGCGCTCAAAGAGTGCTCTGCCACAACAATCTCTGTGAGTCCAAGGGGAGCGTAGAGAGGCGCAGGTACTTCAGGTAGTCAGGTCCATGGATACAACGGCTTGTTCCACTTTAGCTTTGGTCAAGCAGGAAGACAGTTGGTGTCCGGTTCCAGTGGCTTGGTGACTATGTCCTTGTTGACTGGCTTCTGCTACAGATGCAGGTGCTGGAGAGGAATGTGTTGATGAAGACAAATTGGAATGAAAGAGGGCTGGATGGCGGAATGGGCGCAGGGATGGAACCACGTGCGTTGAAAAGAAATTTGGACGGCGATGTGGGTGCAGGTCGTCGCAAAGTGGGCGATGCGACCGGGCAGATCCTTGTGTCGAGCAGAAGGCGAAGCAAAAATTGGAGGAGCGATTAATGACTGAGTGAGCGTAGGGGCAAAACCACGTGTGCTGCTGAAATAGGGGAATAGGATGCGGCAAGGGGAAGGCAGGAGCCGACGCGCTGCGAGAAATCTGCTTTCGGCGTGGGTGCAGGCTGCTGCAAAGCGGGCAACTAGCTCATGCAGGTCCTTAGACTGGTTGCAGATGCTGATGATGAGGAAGCGAAAGCTGATGATGATGAAGGAGTGGGCACAGGGGCGTACCACGTGCGTTGAAGGAAGTTTTGGCCTGGGCACAGGTCATCGCGGAATTGGACGATACGGCCGGGCGAATCCTTGTGCCGAGCTGAAAGCAACGCGGAAGCGGAGGATGCAATTGATGGATGAGTGGGCGCAGGGGCAGAACCACGTGCGCTGTGGAACGATGCTGATGAGGAGGGGGTGATGCGAAGGCAGCGCAGATGATGATGATGCGGGGATGAGGAGCGGACGAAGACGCGTCTGGCGGCTGATGAGATTGAGGAGGCAGAGGAGGAGAGATCGAAGAGGACTGACGGCGATAGATGAGGACGATGTGAGAAAAGAAAGATGATGATGAAGACGGAGGCGGAGATCGTGGTGAGCGGAGAGCTGGAGGATGATGCGGCAGAGAGGCAGGGTTAGACAACCACTTCTTCTGCTTTCAGGAGAGTGACGGCTTGTTCCCCAGTTGGCCCTTCGTTGGGTAAAGAGACTGGTGGTGTCCGATATCCGAGTAGCTGGAGGAAGTTGGTTTGCAGCAGAGGAAGTCAGGCAGTGAGTAGGGGCACTGGTTCGCTGATGTTAGGAGAGTGACGGCTTGTTCCCCAGTTGGCTCGGAATGGGAGCAGGAAGACTGGTGGTGTCCGATATCCTGGTGGCGGCAGTTTGGCCGTAGCTGCTGACCAAGTGAGAAGGCAATGCGAGGAGGCGGCTCGAGATGATACATGCAGGTGGGCCGAGGACAACAAGACAGAAGTAGTGGATGCGGCTAATGAGGAGAGGAGCGACAGGAGGAGATGCTTGCGAAGGCTGGAGAGATGAGAAGCAGCAGAGAGTTGGCGGCAGGAAGCTTCCAGGAAGATGACGGCAGACGGCGGCTCGGGAGCGTTCGTGTAGTTCCTGAGGCCGGCAGGTTACCAAGAGTTGACCACAGGCGCGGAAATGGGCGCAGGTCGTTTTCATGATAACGTAGCTTTTCTTCAGTGTGGGAACTTTCTCCAAGCAGTGCTGCTGATGTCAGCTGCTGATGACGCGGAGAGGTGCGAGACGACGGTAGCAGTGGCAGAAGAATGCGAATGGGGGCGATGAAGGAAGGATGGCGGCAGTACGATGACGTGGTTACGGGGCACCAGGTGATGTTGCCTGGGGCTCTGATACCATGTGAGAAGAATGCAGGCATGAGAACAACAATAGCAGAAGCATGTAGAAGCGTCGGGACACGCAAGTGTACGTCATCAGAGTGACGTAAGCGAGAGCGGTCCCGAGGAGTTAGTCACAGAGGTCGATAGAGGCTGAGACGTGAGGTAGCTGGAGTAGAAAAACCGATGAGAGAGTCTGCTTAGCGAGAAGAGTGATGGCTGGCTGAGTAGAAGAGGTGAGCGAAGGAGCGGGAGTGACTGAGCAAAGAGTTGAGAGAGGCTGGCCAAGACAAGGAATGCGAGGTGCGAGCACAGCGAAGACACGGTGGCGAAGCCGCAAAACCAAAGGGAACAGGATGAATAGAACTGTTCTGGTTAGCTCGAGGGAATGAACATCCTCGCTAATATATAGCAGAACAGGCCAAAAAGCTAGAGCAACGGCTTCTTTTTGCTAGCCAGACGTGACTGGGACGTGGTCGCAGTTATTAGGGGTGGCTCGTCTCTGAGTTCTCGATCGTGACCGATAATCCGTTGGCGAGTCTCAAAAGGACAGTCTGAAAATGACAGACTCAAAATGACAGTCTCAAAACAACAGTCTTAAAATGATAGTCTTAAAATAACAATGTTAGTATGTTAGTCTCAAAATGACAATCTCAAAATGACAGTCTCAAAATGATAGTCTCAAAATGACAGTCTAAAAAAGACAGGGACAAAATACCAGTCCCAAAATGGCAGTCTCGAAATGATAGTTTCATGATGACAGTCTTAATAAATTGACTATCTCAAAATGACATTCTCAAAGTGACAGTATCAAAATGACAGTCCCAAAATGACAACTAAAAACTACAATCTCAAAATGATAGTCCTAAAATGCCAGTCTCAATGTGACAATCTTAAAATGATTGTCACAAAACGATTGTTTAAAAATGGCAATCTCAAAATGACTGTCTAAAAATGACAGTCTCAAAATGATGGTTCAAAATGATAGTCCGAAAATGATTGTCTCAACATGAAAGTCCCAAAATAATAGTCTCAAACTAACAGTTTTAAAGTGATAGTCTCAAAATGGTAGTCTCAAAAGACTGTTTCAAGGTGACAATGTCAAAATGACAGTCTTAAAATGACAGTGCCAAAATGTCAGTCTCAAAAGACTCTCAAAATTTTCAGTGTCAAAATGACTGTCTCAAAATGATAGTCTCAAAATGACAATCTCAAAGTGAAAATCGCAAATTTACAAAATGACAGACGGAATGAAAGTTCCAAAATGACTGTCTTAAAGTTACAGTCTCACAACGACAGTCCCAAAATGACACTCTCAAAATGATAGCCTCAAAATGACAGTCTTCAACGGATAGTCTCAAATGACAGACTTAAAAGGACAGTCTCAAAATGACGGTCTCAAAATGACAGTCTCAACATGACAGTCTCAAAATGAAAGTATCAAAATGATAGTCTCACTATGACAATCTTACAATGATAGTCTCAAAATTACAGTCATAAATGTGAAAAGAATGCAATGAGCGAAGATGGTAGGAGCAGAAGCAGGTAGAAGCACTGGGGCATGCACAAGTGAGTTAGCAGAATGACGGAAGCAGAAAGGCGAGAGCGGTCTCAAGGAGTTAATCGGAGGGTCTCAAGCGAGGCGAGGCACCGAAGCTCCAAGGTAGAGAGAGGGCAGTGAGAGAGCACGGGAGCGAAGCGAGTGATGTGCCAGAGGTGAGCGAAGGATCATGAGTGAAGCGAGAGATGGCAAGCGAAGTAGGCAGAGGCAAGGGGCGAGCAGAGCGAGAACACGGCGACAAGGCCGTGGAACCAAAAAGGGAACAGGATGTGTAGAACTGTTCTGGTTCAACTAGGGAGGGAATAAACATCCTCCTTATATACAACATGACAGGATAAAACGGGTATTAATGGCTTCTTTTTGCTAGCCGCACGCGTGGCAACGTGGTCTCTTATTAGGGGCGGCTCGACTCTAGTGGAACGGTCGTGAACGACCAGCCGTTGCCGAGGAGGTTCGGTGCGGGACTTGAACCGGTAACGAGAGCTCGGATTATCCAAGGGATGTATGAGAAGGACCTTGTTGGAGTCATATTTCTGACAGCCCCCCTGAGTCCGACAAGGCATAATCCCTGAGTGCCTATTAGGCCTCAGTGTCCAAGTGTCGCTGTCTGATTGGGGGATTAACCACTCGACGGAGGGAGAGAATGATCACGTTGCAAAGATTTGGGTTCCATGCTACTGCCACGAGGGTGTGCAACATTGCTGCAACAGGTGACACTTCGTCGATGATCATGTGGTAGACACTATGGGTGGTGTCATGTAGGCACCTTTTTATGTCCTGCAAGGTTGTCGTGTAAGCCCTTGGAGGACACCCGGGGTTGTCATACACTCCTTCTGGAAAGAGGGAGAGCTGATACCCGCGGAGAAAAGAGTGCTTTGTCTTGATTTGTATGCCACCATACCAGTCGTGGATGTTTTCTCCCAATTGATCAAGAATGGGAATATGTGTCCGATCGAGGACTTGTGCTGCCATAATGATTTGTCGTTGCGGGTGCGTGGCAGTTGTTGGTGTTTGCTCACCAGCATAGCACAGCAGGTTCACCCTGCTGAAGATGGCGCTGGGGTTGGAGAAGAGAGAGAGGGTGGAAGAGAAGTGCTGCAGAAGGTTTGGCGTGAGTTCAGGGTGCTGACGAGTACGACCACGCAGGTTCGTTTGCCGAGTAGAGGAGATGAGAGAGGATGCCGAGAAGGAGGATGCGGAAGAGAAGGAGGATGCTGCAGAGGAGGAGGGTACTTGTTGGAGTGAGCGCAGGGGTGGAACCGCGTGCGCTGAGGATGTTTCGGCATGGGCGCAGGTCTTCGCGAGGTTGGCGATGCGACCGGGCTGATCCGTGTGCCGAGCAGATGATGAGGACGCAGTTGGAGGCGGAGGAATGCTGAGTGAAAGAGTGGACGCGGGGGTGAAACCACATGCGCTGCAGATAAGTTGGAATGGCGCAGGTCACAGCAAGATTGGCGGTTCGACCGGGCGGGTCCGTGTGCCGTGTGGAAGGAGCAAAAAGTGGATGATGACGGAGGAACAATGCTTGACAGAGTGGGCGCAAGGGCGAAACCTCGTGTGCTTTTGCAATTGAGGGATAGCATTCGGCAAGGGGAAGGCAAGAGCCAACGCGCCGCAACAAATCTGCTTCCAGAGTGGGTGCAGGCTGCTGCGAAGCGGGCAGCTAGCTCGTGCAGGTCCTTGTGCTGTTCGCAGGTATTGATGATGAGGAGGCGGAAGCCGATGAAATAGAAGTGGGCGCAAGGGCGAAACAACGTGCGCTTGCATAAGTTTTTGGCGTGGATGCAGGTCGTTGCGGGACGGGCGATGCGACTGGGCGGATTGTTGGGCCGAGCGGAAGCTGAAGCGGAGGAATCGATGATGGCGGAAATGACGCATGGCTGAGTGGGCGTAGGGGCGGAACGACGTGCGCTGCAGATGCTGATGAAGAAGATTGATGCGAAGGCTCCGTGGATGATGCAAGGACGACACTGACGATGAGGAAGGCCAATGAGGCTGCGCTGAGGAAGAGGGCTGATGGCGGCTCGACAGAGGCAGAAGAAGATGACCTGAAGGCAGATGGAGACCAAGGAGGAGGAAGAGGATGTGAACGAGGGTGCTGATGTCACAAAGAGGAAGGTGAAGGTGCGCGAGGAGCTGCTGGAGGAGGAGGATGGCGAAGGCGGAGCGACAGTGGGTGCGAGTGGGTCAAGCAGTTTCTCTGCTACCAGGAGAGTGACGGCTGGTGCCCCAGTTGGCCCGAGACCAACGAGCAGGAAGACTGGTGGTGTCCGATATCCTGGTAGCGAGAGAAAGCTGATTGCGGTGGAGGAAGTAGTGTGGCAAGCAGAAATACTAGTCCGCTGATGTCAGGAGAGTGACGGCTTGTTCCCCAGTTGGCTCACACTGGGAGTAGGAAGTCTGGTGGTGTCCAATGTCATGAAGGCGGGAGTTACCCTGCTGCTGCTGACGAGGTGAGAAGGCGGTGCGAGGATGCGTCGCGAGGCAACGGAAGCGAGGAAGCTGATGTGGATGAGGCAGATGGAGGAGATGAGACTGCTGGAGGGAGATGAGGAGGGCGAAGGTGCTTCCAAGGTTGAGGAGATGAGAGGCAGCAGATGACAAGTGACAGGAAGCTTCCAGGAAGTTGATGGCAGGCGGCAGCTTGGGAGCTGCTTGCGGTTGTTGTTGACGACAAGTCACCAGTTGCTGGCCACAGGTGCGGAATGGGCGCAGGGCTTCCTTAAGATGACGAGGTGTTGCTTCAGCGCGAGAAAGAGTCGAGGCGACGTTGCTGATGTTAGCTATCACCGAAGTGAGGAGGCGCAAACTGACGGCAGAGGCGACGGAGGAGTGCAGATACGAGAGGTGAGGTAGTGATGGTGGCAGAGCAATCACAACGTCACAAGGCACCAGGTGATGTCGCCTGATGCTCTGATACCATGTTAGAAGAATGCAATGCGCGAAGATGGTAGGAGCAGAAGCAGGCAGAAGCACTGGGGCATGCAGAAGTGAGTTAGCAGAATGACGGAAGTAGAAAGACGAGAGCGGTCTCATAACGTTAATTGAAGGGTCTCGAGCGAGGTGAGGCACCAAAGCTCCAAGGTAGACAAAGGGCAGTGAGAGAGCACGGGAGCAAAGCGAGTGATGCGCCAGAGGTGAGCGAAGGATCACGAGCAAAGCGAGAGATGGCAAGCGAAGTAGGCGAAGGCAAGGGGCGAGCAGAGGGAGAACACGGCGATGAGGCCGTGGAACCAAAAAGGGAACAGGATGTGTAGAACTGTTCTCGTTAAACTAGGGAGGGAATAAACATCCTCCTTATATACAACAGAACAGGATAAAATAGGTATTAACGGCTTCTTTTTGCTAACCACACGCATGGCGACGTGGTCGCTTATTAGGGGCGGCTCGACTCTGGTGGAACGGTCGTGACCGACCAGCCGTTGCCAAGGCGTTTTGGTACGGGACCTCAACCGTAACGAGAGCTCGGATTATCCGAGGGATGTATGAGAAGGACCTTGTCGGAGTCATATTTCTGACAATAAATGACACTTTCAAAATGACAGTCTCAAAATGAGTCTCAAAATGACTGCCTCAAAATGACAGTCTTAATATAACCGTCTCAAAATTATAGTTTTAAAATGATAGTCTCCAAATGACAATCTCAAAATGATGGTTTTAAAATGACTGTCTCAAAATGAGTTTCAAATGATCATTTTTAAGTGATAGTCTCAAAATAACAGCTTAATAGAGAGTCTTAATATGACGGTCTGAAAATGACAATCTTAAAATGAGAGTCTAAACATGACAGTCTTTAACATGACAGTCCCATTATGACAGTACCAAATGATAGTCTAGAAGAACGGTCTTAAACAACAGTCTCAAAACGATTTTCTTCAAATTACAGTCTCAAAATAACAGTATCAAATAACAGTCCCAAAATGACAGTCTTCACGTTTGATACTCTTAAAATGATTGTCTTAAATGACAATCTAAAAATGCCAGTCTCAAAATGGCAGTCTCAAAAATACAATCTTGAAATGACAGTCTCAAAATGAAAGTATCGAAACGACAATCTTAAAATGATAGTCTCAAATTACAGTTATAAATTGACAGTCTCATAATGACAGTCTTTAAATGCCAGTCTCAAATGAATAGTCTCAAAGTGAGAGTCTCAAATCAACAGTTTCCAAATGACACTCTCAAAATGACAATCTCAAAATGACAATCTCAAAATGAGGGTCTCAAAATGATGGTCTTCAACGTGTCAGTCTCAGAATAATAGTCTCTAAAGATAGTCTATAAATGACAGTCTCAAAATGAAAGTATCAAAATGACAGCCTCAAAATGATAGTCCCAAAATGTTAGTATAGAAATGACAGTCTCAAAATAATAGTCTCAAAATGATAGTCTTAAAATGACAGTCTCAACATGAAAGTATCAAAATGACAGTATCAAGACGACCGCCTTAAAATGACAGTCTTAGAATGATAGTCTCAAAATGACAATCTCAAAATGATCGTTTTAAAATTACAGTCTTTAAATGACAGTCTCAAAATTACAGTATCAAAATGACACTATCAAAACGACCGCCTCAAAATGACAGTCGCAAAATGATAGTTTCAGAATGATAGTCTCAGAATGATAGTCTCAAAATAACAGTCTCAAAATGGCACTCTCACATGATAGTCTCATAGTGACAGTCTCAAAATGATACACTCGAAATGATAGTCTCAAAATGAGAGTCTGAGTATGAGAGTATCAAAATGACAGTCCCAAAAAAAAGTCTTAACATGACACTCTTAATATGAAAGACTCAAATCACAGTCTCAAATGAAAGTCTCAAAATGACAGTCTCAAAATGACAGTCTCAAAATGACAATCTCAAAATGAGAGCTTAATATGAGAGTCTTCAATAAGGTGGTCTCAAAATGACAGTCTTAATTACAGTCTCAAAATGACAGTATAGAAATGACAGTCTAAAAAACAGTCTTAAAATGACAGTCTTAAAATGAGAGTCTCGTATTGCACAGTCTCAAAATGACAGTAAATAAATGATGATATAAAAATCACAGTCTCAAAATAACATTCTCAAAATGACAGTCTCAAAATGACAGTCTCAAAGTGGCAGTCTCAAAATGAGCGTCTCAAAATGAGAGTCTCAAAGTGACAGTTCCAAATGACAATCTCAAAATGATAGTCTCAAAATGACACTCTCAAAATGACAATCTTAAAATGATGGTCTCAAAATGACAGTCTCAAATTAAAATATCAAAATGAAAGTCTCAAAATGAGAGTCTCAAAATGACAGTCTCAGAATGAAAGTCTCAAAATGCAGTCTCAAAATGACAGTCTCACAATGACAATCTCAAAATAACAATCTCAAAATGACAGTATCAAAGTGACATTCTCAAAATGACAGTCTCAGAATGACAGCCATGAAATCATAATCTCAAAATTTCAGTCTCAAAATTTCAGTCTCAAAATGATTGTCTCTAAATGAAAGTCTCAAAATGACAGTCTAAAAATAATAATCTCAAAACAACTGTCTCAAGATGATAGTCTCAAAATGGCAGTCTCAAAATGACAGTCTGAAATTCAAAAAAGAATGTTTTTCACCAGGCACGTGGCACTGTGGCCACGGCCAACCTTACGTTGGCGAACCAGGGTATCGGTCGGGGACTGGTCATAACCCCCCCCCCCCCCCAAAATGAAAGTATGAAATTGTAAGTCTCCATATGAGAGTCTCAATATGACAGTCTTTAACATGACAGTCGCAAAATGACTATCTCAAATGACAGTCTTAAAATGACAGTCTCAACGTGACAGTCTAAAAATGACAGTCTCAAAATGATAGTCTCAAAATGAGCGCCTCAAAATGATTTTCTTAAAATGATAGTCTCAAAATGACAGTCTCTCAATGATAGTCTCATAATGACAATCTCAAAACAAGAGTCTAAGTATGAGAGTCTTCAATATAATAGTCGCACAATGACAGTCTCAAATGAGAGTCTCAAAACAACAGTCTTAAAATGACAGTCTCAAGATGATATTCTCAAAATGACAGTATATAAAAGTCTAAAGTAAAAGTCCCAAAATGAGGGTCTTTAAGTTTTATAGTTTTATAATGACAGTCTTAGAATGATAGTCTCAAAATGAAAACCTTAAAATGATAGTCTCAAAATGAAAATCTTAAAATGGTAGTCTCAAAATGATAGTCTCAAACAGACAGTCTCAAAATGATAGTCTCAAAATGACAGTCTCAAATGACAGTCTCAGAATGACAGTCCCAAAACAATAGTTTCAAATGACAGTTTTCATATGTCAGTCTTAAAACGACAGTCTCAAAATGATAGTCTCAAAATGACAGTCTCAAATGACAGTCTCAGAATGACAGTCCCAAAACAATAGTTTCAAATGACAGTTTTCATATGTCAGTCTTAAAACGACAGTCTCAAAATGACAGTCTCAAAATGACAATCTCAAAATGTCACACTCAAAGTGATTATCTCAAAATGACAGTCTCAATTGAGAGTATCAAAATGACAGGACCAAAATGATAGTCTCAAAATGACAGTCTCGTTTTTAAAGTCTCAAATCACAGTCTCAAAATGATAGTCTCAAAATGACAGCCTCAAAAAGACAATCTCAGAATGATAGTCTCAAAGTGACGATCTCAAAATGACAGTCTCAAAATGACGGTCTCAAAATGACAATCTCAAAATGACAGTCTCAAAATGATAGTTTCAAAATAACAGTCTAAAAATGACAGTCTCAAAATGACACACTGACAATTATAGTCTCAAAATGACAATCTCAATATGAGAGTATCAGACTAATAGTCTCAAAATGATTGTCTCAATATGATAGTCTCAAAATGACAATCTCAAAATGATAGTCTTAAATTCATAGTCTAAAAATGACAGTCTCAATATGATAGTGTCAATATGACACTATCAAAATGAGAGACTCAAAATTCAGTCTCAATTAGACTGTCTCAAAATCACAGTCTCAAAATAGTAGACTCAACAAGACAATCTAAAAATGACAGTCTCAAAATGAGAGTCTCAAAATGATACTCTTAAATTAACAGTCTCAAAATGACTCTCTCAAAATGACACTCAAAATGATAGTCTTAGAATGATAGTCTCAATCTGAGAGTATCAAAATGACAGTCCAAAATGATAGTTTCAGAAAAAATGGCACAATATGACAATCTCAAATTCACAGTCTCAAAATGGCAGTTTCAAAATGACAATCTCAAAATGACAGTCTCAAACTGACTGTCTTGAAATGATAGTCTCAAAACAACAGTCCCTAAATGACAGTCTCAAAATTAAAGTCTCAAAATGACACTCTCTAATTGAAAGTCTCAAATGACAGTCTCAAAGTGACAGTCTTAAAATGACAGTCTCAAAATGACAGTCTCAAAATGACAGTCTTAAAAGAACCATCTCGAAGAGTCAGTCTCAAAATGACAGTCTCAAAGTGACAGTCTTAAAATGACAGTCTCAAAATGACAGTCTCAAAATGACAGTCTTAAAAGAACCATCTCGAAGAGTCAGTCTCAAAATGACAATCTCAAAATGACAATCTCTAAATGAAAGTCTCAAAATGCCACTCTAAAAATATCAGTAGAAAATTGGCGGTCTCAAAATTGTAGTCTCAAAATGACGGTCTCTAAATGACACTCTCAAAATGACAGTCTGAAAATGACAGTCTTAAAATCACTATCTCAAAATGGCAGTCTCAAAATGACAGTCTCAAAAAGACATTCCCAACATGAAAGTCTCAAAATGATAGTCTCAAATTGACAGTCTCAAAATGATAGTCTCAAAATGTCTGTCTCAAAATGACAATCTCCAAATGAAAGTCTCATAATGACCATCTCAAACTGAGGTTAACTAGGGCAGGGTGAGGGAGAGGGAGAGAGGATGGAGGAGAGAGGAGGAGGTGAGAGCCGGGTGGAGACGGGAATTAGCCGCAGGGCCAACTTTCCCTCTCGAGAGCTGTGAGGGGGGGAAGCTCTCGAGAGTTGTGAGGGGGGAGCGAGGAGTTCAAGACTTAGCGTGTGAGAGGATCGAGGCGAGAGTTGCGAATGTTTTTTTTGGAAAGAATGAGCACAACGAGGGAGCGAGAGTGACCCCTATCGGGTTGCCCTCGCTCCCCAGATTGTGGTTTGCCCTAGAGTGTGGCGAACCACATAAGGGGTGCATAGGGCATCAGTGCGCACAATGTCTCGTGCAACCCAGACGGGTGACGCAACGAGGCCTACGTCTCGTAAGAAGTCAGCACGAACTCGCATGACAGACAAGAAGTGAGACTAAACTAGGCTAGCTAACGCAAGTAGTCACAGAAGCGTTTACTACTTTAACACGATAGCACAAGGAAGGGTACATGTCCCAAGTAAAGAGCTTGAACATCACACCACAAGCCCCAACAACGCAGAGCAACACGGAGGGAGATGGCAGGCACAAGGCGCCAACGGATGGAGCACGCCAGGGGACACCATCGCGGAAGTACCCGGCCGAAAGGAGCGTAAGTAAGGAGCGTGGCCGCAACACCCGGCCAGGGACGGCCGACCGGAAGCGCGCAGGCACTGGAGCGTCACCAGAGATACTCCGCGAGGAAAGCCCGGCCAGAAGCACCCTGCTAATGACATCCCACCAGGAGTACCACACCAAGAGCGTCTGTCCAAGACACCCCTCCAAGAGCACCACACCAGGAGCACCCCATCAGGAGCACCCGTCCAGAAGCACCCTTTAAGGAGGACCGCACCCGGAGTACCACACCAGCAGCGCCCGTCCAACCCACCCCTCCAGGAGCACCACACTAGGAGTACCACACCAGCAGCGCCCGTCCAACACACCCCTCCAGGAGCACCCCACCAAGAGCACCCGTCCAGAAGCACCCGATCAAGAGCACCACCCCAGGAGCACCACGCGGCCACGAGTGGAAGTCCCGATGCACGCAGCGAGGGCGGGGAAAGAGTCAAGGGCCTGCACCCCACCACCCAGAGGCACGAGACAACAGAGACCCCGAAAGGACACGAGAGTGGGGGTGGGGCACGGGGAAGAGGTGAGAGGGAGTGGGGGTGTAGAGAGACGGGAGACGCCACGTCGGCGACAGAGGAAAACGGGTGAGTGAGAACCTGCAAGGGACGCACCCACGGGGGGGGGGGAGGGGGAAAAGGCGAGCGAGGATACAGCATGCGAGTGGTCATCGAGCAGAGGACCAACGATGCAGGCAAAGAGAGGGGGAGAAGTGAGAGGGAATGTGGGTGAAGACTGACGGGAGATACCACGCCGGCGACGGGGGATGTCGGATGCGTGAGAGCCTGCAAGGGGTGCACACACAGGGGGGGGAAGGCCAGAGCATTGAGCCGAGCGGATATGCAGCATGCGAGCGGTCATCGAGCAGAGGACCAACGACACAGGCAGAGAGAGGGGGAAGAGGAAGGAGGAGACTTAGTCAAGCGGGGGCAGGATGTGAAGACCGACAGAAGCGATACTCGAAGCGAAGGCGGGCTGGTGGAGGGCCTTTGTGAGGAAGTCCGCGAGCTGGAACTCAGCGGAGATGAACTGGAGACAGACATTGCCTGCCGTGACTACGTCACGCACGTAGTGGTGCTCAACGTTGATGTGCTTGGTGCGACGGTGAAGCGTACCAGCGTTCCTGGCAATGGCCAACCCACTCTCACTATCGGTGTGGAGAGGCACGGCTGGGGTGGGGAGACGAATTTCGCCGAGAAGGCGATGAAGCCACACTGCCTCGGCGGCAGCACCGCCCAAGGCCATGTACTCGGCCTCGCCTATGCTGCGAGCGACACAGCCTTGCTTGCCGCTATGCCAAGAGATGGCAACACAGCCGAGGAGGAAGACGAAACCGCTGCGGCTGCGGGCGTCTGAGTCGCGGACATAATCACTGTCGGCGTAGCCTGTCAGGAGAGGTACGCCCGACCCGGCCGGAAAGACGAGACCAGCACGGGCAGACCCGAGGACGTAGCGAAGGACATACGCAGCCGCCTGGAGGTGGGCCGTGCGAGGCTCGCAGGCATACTGGGCCAAGACGTTGACCGCGCAGGCGATGTCAGGGCGTGTGGTGCCGGCGAGATATGTCAGTGCGCCAATGATGGACTGAAAGGTGACGGCGGACTCTGGCTCACCGGACTCCGCGTCGTGAGCCACACAAAGGGTAAGATGAGTACCCCGTGGCATGGGCGAGGAGGCAGCAAGGAGAGGACGAGAGAGGTCGACAACAGAGGCGAAGCGGTCTCCAAGGGTCTATATGAAGCGCTCCTGATGCACCAACAAGCAGTCAAGAAGGCGCTCGATCTGCATGCCCAAGAACATGGCCGCAAGGCCAAGGTCCTTCATGCGGTATGCCGAGGAGAGAAGACCCTTCGTCTCGGAGATTGCAGAGGAAGAGGGTGAGGTGATGAGGAGGTCATCCACATACACAAGGATGAAGGCAGGCACGAGAGTCGTGCCGCGGACAAAGAGGGAGGGGTCGGACTGGCTAGGACAGAAACCGCCATGGATGAAAGTAGACAAGAGCTCCTCGTTCCAGCAACAAGGGGACTGGCGGAGACCATAGAGCGCGCGACGGAGGCGACAGACTCTCCCTGTACCGTCGGAGAAGCCCGGAGGCTGGACCATGTAAAGCTCCTCCTGTAGACGACCGTGTAAAAAGGCGTTGTTCACGTCCATCTGATGAAGCTCCCACCAAAAGTGGGTCGCTAGACAGATGACAGCGCGACTCGTCGTGAAGTAGCCGATAGGGGCGTAAGTGTCGGTGAAGTCGACGCCAGGGACCTGGGAGTAGCCCTTGGCGGTGAGGCAAGCCTTGTACTGTTCGAGGGCACCCGAGGCAGTGAACTTCTTACGTAGGACCCACTTGGCCTTGATGGCCGTGCGACCAGGAGGAAGGTCGGCGAGTTCGAGTACACCATGCTCAGCAAGGGCGGCAAGCTCGGCAACACAAGCCGCGTGCCAGGCAGGGGCATCTGGACAAGCAAGGACGTCGGCCAGAGTGAGGGGGTCGGACTCATCAAGGGGGGACAGAGAAGAAGACAAGGGCGGAGTAGAAGTGACCGCGAGGGCACGAGCAGCAGACGCCGGGGCACTGACGAAGCGGTGATCAGTGCAGGCATCGAGTGCATGGCAAAACTCGAGATGGAAGAAGTGGCGACCGTGGGCATTGCCCGGATGGAGAGTGTACCTGGACAAGGGGCGGGACACAGGGAGCACATCAGCAGATGAGGGAGGAAGGGGGGACGCAGGGAGGGAAGCAGATATCGCTGGAGGAGGGGCGGGGGGGG